>JAUMHH010191404.1:0-14100 GCA_032359455.1 Chlamys rubida
TTTATTGAACGTGTACAATATCATTTTTATAGCACAGTGTTATAGCACGGCGTATGCCCCGTGTTATATAATAAATAGAGATATAGTTTATTTTCAAATTAAATAAGATACATGGACAACTCAGTGATTAAAATGAGATGATGTTGTTTGGATATTTCATTCATAATCTCAAAAACAAGGGAAACTATTAGGTACTGTGGGATAGCTTTTAATGAAGATTTAACATATTCAGGACAAGATATTCAGTTTCTTATCCAGGAAATTGTATGTGTGGTCATAATAATTTGTAAAATGGTTCCATTCACCTCAGACATTTTAAAGAATGTGTCTCGCCTATGCCCCGCTTTGATCATCAATGCACATATCAGAGAAACTAACTTAAATAAAAAACTTAATGTTGATGGAGATGCTGACAAAGTCATGTGGACCATAAAAGGTAAGCTGCATCCAGCATTTGATGCATGGGTTGAGATGTACTACCTAAGATGCATATATGGTCTAAGTTTGGTTGGTCTAGCACTTATACCTTTAGAGAAACTAACTTAAACGCAACAACTTAATGTTGACGCTGTCGCCGGAAAAGCAACACCTTAGTCTTGCTTCCTTTTCATGGCAGCAAGACAAAAAGGCATAAAATATTAACTTTAACTTTTTGTTCAACCATAAACCAATGTAATTGTTTAGAACCAATGCCCAATAACTGTAGGTGAATATTTACATTCTTCTTCTAGGTTTTAATATTAAATCAACATTCACAAATCACATCCACATTATTATTGTTTAAAATGCCATAAGCAATAGCTGGCAATTAATCCTAACTGGTTTGGAACCAACACAGGGCTATATTTATGTCTGTTCATAACATTATATTGACTATCAAAATTTTAATTGTGTGCCCGTGCATTCTCACCATGACACAAACATATCATCAGACAGTTTGTATTTTATTACAAAGATACAAAACTTTGTGTGCTCGTGTGTGATTCGCATGTCGTTGCTGTGGTGGATACTTGGCGAGATTTGGTCAGCAACAAGTTGAATATGACTCCATAGAATGAATGTAACAGAACTGGACTGGGTATACATCACCAGCGACCAGGCCTACGTGTAGGTAGCTCAATTGGTAGAGCATCTGTCTAGACTATGAAGGATTCCGGGTTCAAATCCTGGTCCGGCTATGGATTGTTCTGTCTTCTGTTACAGAAGTGACTGTGACCAACCCTCTTTTCAAAAGTTGGGTGTCAAGGCAAGGGGATTACCAAGCCTGGGTTGTAAATAATGATGTTTTCAGGGAAAAGACTTGGAAAAAGGAGGGAGGAGTGTAACAGAACTGAACAGGGTCTATCACCGGCAACGTGAACCAGCGATTTCATAACAAATGAGTAAGATTTTATTATCACAACCAAATGGATATTCATCTTTTGCTTATCAAAGATATGTATCGTGTATTGGAAAGGAAAATGTGAAAGCAAACATATTTTATAGTTTTAACAGAATGCATCCGGCCCCTGCTATGACCAGATAATAAAGATTGTCTAACATTACGGTGATTACGACTAGCAGGTGTTATGTGCACTCATACACCATCTGGCTAACGCTCCTGTCTACAGACAGTCTGTGACATTTGTCATTACACTAACAATGGCATGTTCTGCAAGACTGCAGATAGCGCCTCCAGATATGACATTTGGGAAAGGGGTGTTGACAAAGTCAAGAAAATATCGGCTTATTGGGAACACTTTCGAGGGTAATCGACAACAAATACCTGATTCTAGAACCCATATTTCCACACACTGGTTCTAACACATAATCTTGAATCCCTGCCTCGTCCAATTAACGTCATGTTCTGTAATATATGGCCGATTTCTTCTTTGCATTATTTCTATTTGACAGGAAGTAACGTCGTGTCGGCCATTTTGTCACTCGTTCTTTCTCGTGACTGTTCCATGTCGTACAGAAATTAGAAGAGGTGTTCCGAAGAAGTGTCCTCTACTCGGGAGGAGTTACCTGAGTGGGTCATGAGTCTGACATGGACAGGCTAACCAGGTGTGTGACATAATAATGATTGCTTATCCGTCTAACACTAACTGATTTAACCTATAGATGAAAATATGAATAAACACGTTATGCACTCTGATATAGATATCAAAGTAGCCTAGAGTAATCAATGAGTCATAAAATGTATTAAAGTAATTAACTAGGACATAATAAATACTTTAATATTACTTAACGTTATATATACTTTTTTGTGCACTTTTTTCAGTATGCTTATTCACTAGGTTATTACATTGTATCCTTTATCACATTTTTTCTTCGATCCATTGATCTTTTAGTTAAAAATTTACTCATAAGTCACTATAATTGAATATTGATTTTTTATAATGTATACACATTTCTTATGAAGTCCTAATATTTATTGTAAACTTAATTATTGAGTTCTGATCACGGAATTAGATTAGATTTCTAAGTCCGTGGTTCTGATATATCATTACTCACTTAGTGACATTGTACATGTAACTTTGATCTTGTTGAATCATGATTTTACAATCAATCAACTTTATTGCATTTTTTTTTTACATCCAATTTCATGTTAACACGTTCACTGAGTCAATCAGCTTACATAGACTTGCTGAGTAATTATCTGATATCAATGCTCAAACATATAAGCTGTTTGAGTCATTATCAGAAATGTAACCCATACAGTCATTATGCTGCATGCAAATTATAACACATTGAGTGATCTTTACTCTTAACTCATTGAGTTTTATTATCTATTATAATTACACATCAAGTCATAATATTTAACGTTATCTCATGGAGTAACTATAGCATTATATCATTGAGTGACATTGTGCATGTGGCTTTGAACTTGTTGAGTCATTATCTCATGTATAAACTCACTGAGTAAATTATCTGATATTAATACTCATATTGAGTTATTATTGTAAAACTCAGTGAGTCATGGTCTTAAATGTAAACCCATGGAGTGAAATTACCAAGCATCATTACATACTTCGAGAGTCCCTCTCCGGTGCTACTAGAGGGTAGTCCTATACTGTAGGTCTGTTCATCTGTCTGTCTATGCATGACACTTTCCTGGGAATGTCTCATATTTTTTGACACCAAAAATGACAGAATTTTAATTTGTATGTGACTAGCTCTTAATGCTTGAGTGTTGCATACTGAAATCTGGGCCTGCCTTCATGTCACCATTCTCATGCTCAAACTCAGAATCTGTGCTCAAGTACATTTTCTTTTTTATGGCAATATATTAAGTTATTTTTTATTAACAAAAAAATCACCTTTTTTCAGTGATCTTGAGGACAGTTGGAGACAATTGAAGCCAAATAGCGTGTTCAATGTTTACACTTAAAGTTTGATTATGTCACATGATTATTAAAAGTGAGTTACAAGAAAGTTAGCTTGAGCAATGAATCCATGCTTGAGCATGAGAATGGTTTCATGAAGAGGCGCCCTGGGCTTGAGCCCATTGTTATTGTTAAAATTTCCCAAAAATGTATCTTCATTCTTACACTTAAGTATTGAAGGCCTAATAATATTTGAAATAAATAAAATGAATATTTGTGATTTTATATGTACATTATTTTGATTATTCATGAGTCATTATACTGTTAAGTATTCTTCATTTGTCATCATCATCTTTATTGATAAAACCACTCTTGTGCTCAAACTCAGATTCTGTGTTCATGATCAGTAAAGATTAAAAATCCCAAATATCTCATAATTCTCTCTTTCCATTATGAGGCTTTCCAGCCCATGGAAGGATCTCCATAAGTTGCAAGAAAATGAGTTTTAGCCAATATTTTGGGTTTGAGAATAAGAATGGCTTTAAGGTTAAGAAGTGGGGTCTTGTTTAATTTTCTGACTGAATATGCTGAGACACATTTTTTTCTTCTAGTATTATTGCCCAGATTAGAACTGAAGTTGCCAACATAGACGTGTGTCACAGACTTAATCCACACAACAGACACCTGAGGATTTCCTTCAGCTCTCACGGGATCAGCCCTTCCTCCAGGGAGTATGACTCGGGTCATGATGAAACTCTTTCCTGTACGTACATTCTGTCCCCGAATCAAGTCTATAACATTAAGAGGGTCTAGTATCGCCTGCCTGTTCTCTTTCAAACAAAAAACAGTATGTGGTAAAGGACAAGTTACAAACAGGCATAAAAATGACCTTGACCTTGTCAATACCAGTGTGAATAGGACGTGTAATATCCAATGTGAACGGAACAGTGGATCATTCCTTGGTGTTGCTATCACCAGAGTGGTGGTTTGTGGACACAGAGTGGGAGAGCTCACTCAATGTCCTGTCCGGTTGTTCAGCTCTGTATCATCAGAAGGGGATAGTGACATGGCGTGGGAGGAGTTGGTGGATTACAGCAGGTTGTCTCCCCAGGAAAGGAAAGTTCATGAGCGTCACAAGAAAGCAGTAATGGTAAAACCACTGACGTTTTGTTCAGTATTATGTCTTTAAACTTGACAGTTTTATATATGATAATTTATGAAATTATCCTCTGGATGTTGAAGTCACTATCAGAATTCCTCTTAATCAGCTTAACATTTAACTATATTACAATAGTGGTAACCTCTCTAACAAACTCATTGATTAACATGACACCTTAAATTATACAATCGTTGATTTGCCTTCCTTCATTAGTAACATGTCATCACTCCCTGCTACATGTCACATCTATTCTCTAAGGTAAAATAGAAAGCAGCCTACAATAGCATCGAGATAGATCTGTGTTTTCAGCTTTCAACAGATGAGACAAATGTTTCCTATCTTGAAAAACAGTTTATTTTTAACATTTTGTTTAATGCAACTGTTGCTTGCAAGGATAATTGCACACTTTTGGGATTCATTAAAGGAAATGTTACTGCACTGGAAAAAGGCAAACTACCAGTGAAGGTATACATTGTGAGCTTAGCTAATATATTGTTTCTAGAAATTGTTGATGGGTATAGAGAAAAAAGGACAGCATATATACTCAAATTAGTTACAAGAACAGAACTGGGGAGACTTCAAAACAGCAGGAAAGACCTCATTAAATGTTCACAAAACATGGAGGCAAAACTAGGAGCTGTAGAATGTTAGTGTTTGCTACGCTACCTGTGACACCTGTCACGATAGTTCCCATTACCTCAAGTAGCGCTAGTAGTTCTGTCTACAACGATCTCATGACACAGTGAACAAGTATTTAACTTTATTTATGTTAGATAATAAAGCAGGTCACCAACGACCTCAGGACACATTTAATAAATCTGTATTCATGGCAGACACTGAAACAGGTCACAAACGATCACAAGACACATTGAATAAATCTGTATTCATGGCAGACAATGAAACAGGTCACAAACGATCACAAGACACATTGAACAAATCTATATTCATGGTAGACACTGAAACAGGTCACAAACGATCACAAGACACATTGAACAAATCTATATTCATGGCAGACACTGAAATAGGTCACCAATGATCACAAGACACATTGAACACATCTGTATTCATGGCAGTCACTGAAATAGGTCACAAACGATCACAAGACACATTTAACAGTCCTAAGGCATGGTCAACACTGGGACAGGTCACCAACGATCACAAGACACAGTAAACAAGTCTTTATTCATGGTAGTCTGAAACAGGTCACCAAAAGACCTCAAGACACAGTGAACACGTCTTTATTCATGATTGAAAAAAATGTAAAAGGAATTATGTCATAATGAGAACCTTTAAATTCCCGAAAGGTAGACTAAACCTCTCGCGTGGAAACTCTTGACCGCGTGTTCTGTTATTATGTTGTTTATATTAGTTTACCGGACGCATATATCCAGAAAATCTTAATACTTGGAACATATTTTGATTGAGTGACTCAACTCATACATTGTATGTAACATCCAAAAGCAACAGACCGTGTGACCGCTGAATTAAAGCAAACGTGCGTATTCCGCATGCTTGACTCAGATCAAGTCCCAAGGATTTCATTTTGATATACCAATCCATTTTTTCTAAACCAAAAGTATATATAAATATTTTTATGAAAGAGTTTTTTTTGCTGAACTTAACGGAAAGTAATTCAAGTTACAATGCGTAGTGAAATGGGAACCAGAACTGTGCGCTACTTCTAACCGTGTGTTGTATTCTTAGGATGGTGAATTTATAGACGGGCTTTAAAGAAATGAGATACTTTCTTTCAATGTCGCAAAAGGATATTTGATTATTTCCATCGCAATTAAGGAACATCGATAATCGGTATGTATTTCATTTATACTCCAGTAACGTGAAATGCAAGATACCACATACCACAGCCTCGTTTGTTTAACTTTATACCTTCAGCATGCCATTACTAGTAACGGTTATCTCACTACCAAACTATACGAGAGGCCGAATTAAATGTCACGGCTTTACAGCTAATTTCCTCAGTAGTAACATTATAGCCCCATAGGCTGCTGATGATTACTTCAATATTTACGTTGATGATATTTTGTCGAAGTCTTGTTTACCTGATAAGCGCGAAACAGACGTCACTGTCTACTATGTGATTAAAAACTTGTTCGCTATGCCTTAGAACATCGATGATCTACATACTTAACAGGTTAAATTTGACAGCAGACATCTGCTGCCGTCCCCAAATCTGGTGGAGGTTTATGACATCGTTACCTTGTTTTGGCGTCTCCTCAGTTCTTGTTTTTGTCTTTTTGTATTGACTTAGAGTCAACATGTTGTTCTTTTATAATCACGATGTGGTAAATTTTGATTTACTGAACGATCATGAAATTGAAGTTGCCACGTTTATATTCAAGTTTTGTAGTTAGACGATCATTATTTCAATCTTTTTGGTAAATGTCATAAAATTTGTAACGATATGACCGTTATTGTCATCATGTGGGTAAATGTCAAGAAATGAAGTCAGATAACTCACAATATCTTTGTGTCCTGAAAGGTAAATGAGATGCAAACTATTACTAGAAATACGAAGTAAGGAATCGTTTGTAATCCTTTGTCGATGCAGAAAACCAGACAAAACAAACGTTTTACTGCAGCATGTGGCTATTTCGTCCATTAAGGCCTTATCCGTGATGCTGAAGGTCACAAGAATAAAAATACACATTTAAAATGTTCATTTAAATTCAGCTGGTGTAGCGTCGTTTGCTTGTAGTTGAAGAACTTGGAAGCGACGGGCTTAGAATAACTGTAAGAAATGATTTTAGTCCTTTTAGTGTTTGAAATACGGCGGTATGTTATCTTCGACGTTTGATGTAGGACATTACTGATGTTAATGACATCTATCCCCTGATTGGCTAATTCGATTTTCATAAAAACCGAGTTACCTGAGAGTTGTGACTTTCCGCAAGAACTGGCTTAAAGAGTCGAATCTGTGCCACATCTTCAATAAGTTTATAAAGATCTCAAGCTAGTTTCCAAATATCATCAGGAACAGTTATGATATAATCCTCTTGTCATGTTTGAAATACAGAAAGAGGAAGCGAATACAGTGTAGTTCAAATATGTCGGACAATGATGCAGTGGTTTCTCTAGTCTTCAAACGTATTCTGTTTCGGAACTGCCTTGGTAGTGTTATATAGTGGCAATGCAGAGAAAATGTAAATATATCAATGTACATTACTTCATTTACATTCCTCTCTGGAGTGAACAAAGACATCACATTAGTATGACTGCATCCTGGGCTTGACACATTATTTACTGAGTCCACACGGTCATTGCATCCATGTGGCACAGCTATGACAAAATGTCTTGTGTAATGCTCCTCCCGTTGTCTACGGTACGGGGTAATAAGTGTAGAGATATTTATTGAGTTATACAGTTTCTCTTAAATACGGATGGTCAGTGCGAAAATGGTTAAAATGCTTATATCAACATTGGTTTCTCCACCGTTACCTGCTGAACGATGACCATTCATTAGGTATGGTAATTGTCTGTTTCACCAAATGCAGTGTACACTATACTTATCACTGACATGACTTACTCCAGTTCCCTCACTACAAAAACATATTATTCCAGAAGATTTAAACCGCTGAACTACAAAACCAATGTTTGATGGTATGGAGTGTGTTCTCCTGATGTACAGTGCATTCTGTTAGGCCTTACAGTTGCCCATGATAGACTGAATGTATCGTAGCCTTGTAACGGCAATGTGTTCTGGCTCCATTAACCTGACGTACCAGTTTTCTGTATTTGACATGTTTCGGAAGACTTTTGGTTTATTATTTTCATTGTTTTTATTTATTTTTATTCTTTTGAACTTGAGTAGCACTGGTGAGTCCTTCATGGACGGAATTACCATAGGGTTGTAAAATAATTCTTTGTTTGGCTCTCCGCAACTGGCAACATGATTTTCAAATATTATTTCTAGTTATTATTATACATCATAAATCTTTAAATACAACGTACAAATCATATCAATATACTGTACGAATAAATGGATAACCATGGTAAGCATCGATAGACTGTAATGATGGACTACATTGTACGAATATATATATCAATATGACTACACATATAACGAGAGGTATGATGTTAGATTATAAATGCAGTGTTATTGACATACCAAAGGATAATCCTCAGATTACCACATTTACCAGACGTTCCATTGCTAGTGAGAGACTCGGGTTCAGGCCGTTTTATACATGGTGATGCATTTGACAAGTTCTAGATCCATACCGGTACTACCGGAGGGAACTCGAGAGTTTAATCCGTTTCGTCACACTTTGTTTGGAGCATATCACCTGTACTATCTAACATAAAATTGCAGTATTTTTGTACCTGTGCAAATACATTTTGGGATGACAGAACGTTGTGTAAAATAGGTAACTAGGACGTTTTTCCAACGTACCATCGAAATGTGAAGGTTTCCCTATTTCGGTCCACTACATTTTCGTATCGGCTTAGTGATTCTGTTCTAATGTATTAGTGTTACTGTATGCTTTTTTTTTGTTCCAGATCTGCTTGAAATAGAAAACATATAATTACTTCTTGTAGTCAAAATCCATTTAAACGGTTATCAATGGGATATTGTTTTATGTGTGTTAAGGAGAAGCAATCGTTCTACGCTGATCCCCTGACTGGTTACCAAGTGATGACCAGACACGCCCACCTAAAAAGAGGCGACTGCTGTGGCAACGCCTGCAGACATGTAAGTCGCCCCATAGTGGAGCATTGTAATACAGGTAGTGGCTGTACAGACATATCCCCTCACAATACGCTAACACAGTGGAGCATTGAAATACAGGTAGTGGCTGTACAGACATGGCCCCTCACAATACGCTAACACAGTGGGGCATTGTAATACAGGTAGTGGCTGTGGAGGCATAGCCCCTCACACTAAAATAATATAGTGGGGTATTGTCATACGGATAGTGGCTGTACAGACATAGCCCCTCTCAATAAACCAAAATATGGAGCATTGTAATACGGGAAGTGGCTATAGGCATAGACCCTCGAAACGAGTTTACCGGGAACCATTCTGTAGGGGTTAAGTTAGGTCATCAAACGACAGTCTGTAGGGGGTTGTCACACACCAGGTTTACTCTGATTAGTCAGTCTATGAAGTTAAAAGTCTGTTAATTGAATTTTGCAATTGAAATGTCCCTATCGACATTGTAAAGATCTGTATTTTACCATTGCAGTGCCCGTATCAACATAAACGTGTTGCTGATGATGATGACAACAAGATGATATTCAACTCAGCATTCTATGCCCGAAGTGGAGAGTTTCAAGACACGTGATCAGTGTTTTGAATGTTAATGAATTGTTTTATGTCATTGATTTATGGATATATGGGACCTGTACCAATGTAATGATGAAAACAAAATTATTGATATTCTTATTATATCTGCTGTCAAGTCCATTTTAAGTTTGTCCATTATATATGATTGGCTGTATACTTCTTACCAGGGAGAATAATGATATATGCATAGCCTATTGTCTTATCCTTTTGTTAGCATATTTATTATTTGTCTCTGTTTTATCTTTATGAACATTAAAATATATTGAAATTAATTGAACGTGAACATGTGTTACGTGTACCTACAGCATGTAGAATAGTCCACGGATTATATATATGTACATGTATGTGTGTGTGCACATGTATAAAGTAATATAAATTGTTTTCCTACGTAATTTGTTTTCCAATGTTACGCCTCAAAATGATAAAATACAAGTGTCATGCACACTAGAGTAGGCTGATTCGATTCGAATTTCTAAGATATGAGAAATGAACTATCTGTTTTAATATAAAAGTAACATATTGTTAAACCATTGTCGCGGGGGGCAATTAGTAAAACTGTAAGAATATTTGCGGCCAAAAGGTTATGTAAACAGACAGCCAGCGTGATAACAACATACGTTCTGCTTTTTAGCGGGCTTATAAAACGACGGCACAAGTTTCACGATTTTAGCCTAGGAGATATTCACAAATCTCTCTTTCGACATTATTCAGAGCGTATGGTTATGTATTTGATCGTTGTAATCTACATTTAGTAAACGTTTATTCTTGTGCATTAAAAGCCTGACACACAAACTTTCCAGTAACTGAATAAATGTTTGGAAACGGCGAAGAACTGCTAATATAAAATTCACAAAATTGAGTAAACTAATATACATGTTTGTCGTGAAATTTATACGCCTGAAAAAGTCCTACTCATTTATTCTATGTAATAGTTTTTCTAGCAGTCGACATTAAGTTTTTATCTGATCCTATGACGTACATGTTCGGTTTTACTGAGGTCTAATCATCTTAAATAACACAAGAACTCTGTAAACTGAAGAGAGTTATTTGTCAGAAGCAATTTACTAACCAGGAGAAGTCTTTCGTCTTTGTTTTGGTTCCGATTGTTGAATTTAAATTCCAAATTTTAAGGTGTGTTGACGCTGGATGAAAAAAGGAAATGGAAAATGATTACCATGCAATAAAAGTTTATTTTATGTTACACAAGGCTGACGATTGTGTCGTGTTCAGCTGGAACGTCTGTCGTGATGTGTAAAGATGACTGGCTTTTAAGGCTACACCTGGCAGCAAGTCATCACTGAAAATAAAAGAATTCCATATTTTATCATAATGTTTTCGATACAGAACAATCTTCCAATTAACATGGAGTGCAGCGGATAACAAATCCTGTGTACATTTTTATGAGCTTCCGAGCCAGTTGAAAATAAATAAATATTGCCGCACTAATAAAACAAAAACAAACTTTCTCCTTAAAGACATTGCATTTTTTGCATACTTACATATTTTACAACACGTGTTGATTGTACAAAAATCCGTTGTTATGAATTTATTGAAGTATGACTTTATGCGTCGGCATATATAAACACTTATTAGGTTTCTCATCATTTCAAAAAGTGTTTGATCTGGAGTAAAACGTCTAATATAGGAGATATTTTGATGAAATGCCGATCACGACTGGGGGACAATGAGTAACGTTTAGGGTCCTCCAAGATCAAGACTACACATGTGTTTGCATATCTTGCATGGTAAACCTATTTTGATGAAACTTAAAATAAAACTCGAGACTTTATTTTACTAATGAAGATATTTGTTTTCGTTTCTCATCTGAAGAACTTTACATAGACTTAATACCTATCTACAGATGGCGTGTTTTTCAGAATCAATAGGCGGACGTACTTGATATTCTTTTATGTTACTTTTGTAGATTATTTGCAATACTGATTCACTTCAAATCTTCACATTTAACAAGAGGCCCATTGGTCCTGAATCGCTCACCTGGTTTAACATGACTACCGTTGAACAAATGTGAGCACATGAAATGGAGAAGACGTTGCAAATGTGTCAGCCAAGAGGCCATGGTGGCCATATTGGATTCCGAAACGAGCTTTAACTAACAAGAATTGTTCAGGACCACGAATTGAATAAAAGAAGAAATGACCAGTAGTGGAAAAGAATTCGAAAATTTGTTGGATAATCAAAAACCATGGCAACCATATTTGATTAAGAATGAAGCCAAAAATAATGACACTTGTTCAGAGCCATGATACCAACTTTTGTACCATGTCGGATCCAAATCTGACATAGAATTTGAAAAGTCGAAAATTTGTCAGTAAATCAGAGGCCATAGCGGCCATATTGGATTCCGAAAAGCGCTGAAAAATAACAACATTTGTTCAGGACTATGATACCGACATCAGTGCCAAATCTGATCAAAATCTGACAAGTAGAACTGGAAAAGAAGTCCTTTAAAGAAAAAGTTGGCCGATCGACGAATGGACGGACAGACGAACGGACAACGGATGCCGCGCCTTGGCAATCGCTAACAAACCACACCGCACTTGAGCAATATCTTTATGCTTTAACCTTTGTGGTGCAATCCATCTCCTCGCTGCTGGGACCCTGACAATGGGCGCCTCCGTTCCTGGGGATGGGCTGGTCACATGTCCGGGTCCTGAATCTCACCATCGCGCTACCTGTCGGGATGATATTGAATCAAACAACAAAGTCATTTGATGATCTTAGTATTGACTGAAGTGACTTAAATTATTGAACAGTCACATTTGAGTGGAAATTTGAAATAAAAAAATATGTTTCGTTGGTCTAATAAATGTTCCTTATAAAAATGTGATTCCTTTTATCAGGTTATTTCATTAATCCTGTTCCATAAGATGGAAAAAGAAGAAGATTGGTTCTTGTGAATTAGAATTTGAATTGGATAATGCTAAAACAGCGTTATTCTCCTACACAACACGTATATTTCTGTAATATTTAAATATGTGTCATGTACTAAAAGGTTGCATCCCGATGTCAACAGATGTGATTTTACCACCTAGCCAATCAGAAACCTCGTACCTGCACAGGCCGGCACTTTACACGCGGACCATTCCGTCCAGCCGCTGTATCCTCCATCCTGTGGCATACGACTGCTGAAAGGAATCTGGGCACCTGCTCCCCAGTCCTAAAAGTGCAAATCACTCAAAAATTGGAAGGTCGTACACACATCAGAATCTATTATCATTCATTACAGGTGGCGCATTAAAGATTTTCCTTTTCTTTCGCGTTAAAATGTCATTCATAATTGGCCATTAAAGGAGGAGCCATCCTCTACATGTATATCATCAACTGACTGCAGTTATGTACCTTAATTGTAACAACGTGCGTTACATTTCAATTCCATGTAGTACTAAAAAAAAGTAAGAAAAACTTAACATGATTATTATTGAAGCTGATTATCGTTTACCGTTTCAGGACCAGAATATGATGTGTCGAATGAAAGACTTCCGTCCGCCACTGCTTTTGGAGCTGGAGTAACCTAAAATACGTAATGATAATGACATAAAGAGTTTCGATACATAGAGACCGTAGTCTAGTAATACATTAGACTAAACAAGACGACCTCCGTCCCACTGACAGGTAAACTGCAAACAGCATTGTATGACTGGTGGTAAAATGAAGAAATAACGTGTAAAAATTCAGTTTGAATAATTGAAATACATCTCTTTTGATACAAAAGATAATTAAAGCTTAACATATAATAATATCGATGGTCAAAGGTAAATTTCGAAATGACGAACGGACATATTGATTCCAGTATATGCAAGGATCACAATAATCCCGTCAAATGAATATGGAATCAAACCCAAACAAGAAACCGCCAATGGCGATATGGCCGGATTGCTACAGTACATTTTCACGTAAAGAGTCACATGTGATAAGCATCCTTTAAGATATATAAGCCATGTAAGTTTAGTTGATGTACGACAAGTAGTTACTTGGTAAGTGACCTAAACCAATCTTCTTAACCAAAGTGCAGATGGGGCCTGACCTCAACCAAACTTCTTAACCTGGTCAGTCAAGCGGAAAATGTAGGTCAGAACCAACATCCGAAGCATCGCATGTGATAAGCATCCCTACTTACATAAGACATGCAAGTTCAGTTGATGTAGGACAAGTTCAAGTTCTTTATTAACAAGTAGTCACTTGGTAAGTGACCTAAACCAATCTTCTTAACCAAAGTGCAGATGGGGCCTAACCTCAACCAAACTTCTTAACCTGGTCAGTCAAGCGGAAAATGTAGGTCAGAACCAACATCCGAAGCATCGCATGTG
>JAUMHH010191415.1:0-14100 GCA_032359455.1 Chlamys rubida
CTACTGGGGAAATTACAACGGTAGGGATTCTAGAGACTAAGTCCTACATTTACTGAACTACTGGGGAAATTACAACGGTAGGGATTCTAGAGACTAAGTCCTACATTTACTGAACTACTGGGGAAATTACAACGATAGCGATTCTAGAGACTAAGTCCTACATTTACTGAACCACTGGGGAAATTACAACGGTAGTGATTCTAGAGACAATTACAACGGTAGCGATTCTAGAGACTACGTCCTACTTAGTGTTGACTTGTCTTCATATGACCCTGGCTGTTGCTTTGACATTAAACCCCAATGAAAAAAAGAAAAGAAAAACAAACTGTACCTGGCCCTTGTCCTGTGAAGCAATCCCCATTAGGGCATAATTCTTCAGCATCTCACAGCCGATAGCCCCGCAGCCAACCTGGCAAGGAGCAAAGTCATAGTCTGTATACAACCACATCTAAATGTATTTACATGTAGCCCTAGTCTATAAACAACCATTATCTATAGCACAGATATTACCTGATAAATATAGTAACAGTAGATATAACTGTTTAAAATGAGAAGTAGATCTCCATCGCATCAATCTACAGGAAATATATCACGACTTTAAGCTGATGGATTTCTTTTCTAATTTAACACATTTGACTTTTGTAACCTTGAAAGTGGGTCAAGGTTATTTACAATTTAATAATCCCCCCCCCCCCCTCCCCTACTGAGCTGAAGCAACCAAAAAAACAAATGTCAGGCACGACTTTAGGCTTTACCATTCTAAAGAATAAATTTTTCAGAAAAACCTGACGCGGGACATTCATCAGATAGACATACCATTACACTCACCTGTTTCTTTGTTTTGTTTAACTTAAGTATTACATTTTCACAAAAAATACTACACCCCAGCAAAGCAAAGACAAAACATCATGATAGTGAACACACAAGCTTACCATAAACAATCTCATGTTGGCTAGCTGACAGCATTTGTTCTCTCCTATACAGATTCTCAGAGCATCATACCGATCACCTCTGTAAAATACAAGAATCTATCATAGATCACCTCTGTAAAATACAAGAATCTATCATAAGATCACGTAATTATGTAGTCACATCAGTTATTGTATAAATATGTCTAACACTTTACCTCATGTAAAATATCAAATCAAACAACTACTAATTTCTTAGGAACAATCAGTTTCTGCATATGTGTTATCATCTTGGTTAAAAATCTTAACTGACTTTATTAAATAGATAAATCTTAATCCATCAATTCTCCATGTAATTTTACCAATATATCTCTTATAACTTCAAATAGATATAAATCAGTCCATTAATCCTATGTATTTCTGCTTATAAATCACAAAAATAAATACATTTATGACTGATTTCACAAAGGGTGGCAACAGATTAATTAGAACAATTAATCGATAAAGCAATTTACCTTGGCTGGAACTGGGCTGGGTTGGTGGCGTCTGTCTTATTGACAACATCAACAGCATCTAAATATAGCTGTAATACAAACGTGTCACAACTTACGACAAGACCTATCACAGCTAGTGTTAGATAACATACTAAACGGAAGCTTCCAACATATTTAGTTCACTCAGGGAAAAATAACTAGGAAATGAAATCAATTGCTCTGCTAGGAGGGAAAATGGCACTTTAATTTGTATTTAAAGTAAAAACACCTAAGCTCGACTGAATAGGCACCAAATTTTGAACAGTGTTACCATCTGTGTCACACTGTTCAGTAAAACTTGTCACCAATTAAACAAGTTTTGAATTGTTCTTGATTCAAAAAAGCAACTGACCCACTGATTGAGGGGAGTGAACTTTCCCGTGAGTGCCTTGAGCCCCTCCTGAGCCACAAATCCCCCGATGGCTGCACACAGAGGAGCAAAGCATCCGCGGGCTGTGAATGACAACATTCGCACCAGGTCCTCATCTACTGGCTCCACCTGGTGGGAAAGACAGACAGAGAAAACAAAATAGTTCAATTTATCTATGTTAATATCTCAACAATATTAAACAGATTTCGTGTTGATATTTTGCATGCAGAAATTTACCTTTCTTTTGTGATACAAACATTTCTTGTCATCATTCAAACAACTAATCTCATAAAAATATTGTTGAAAGCATGAATCTATTTTACTCATATATCAATTTTACTATTAAATCATATGATTTGCAACATTATCTCAAGTCTTTCAATATATGGTGTCCTACCTTGTTAGTGAGGTTCTTGTTGATATCATGAGCAAGGGACACAACTCTGGCTGCATCTTTCTGACACCTGAAACAGAACAAACCTTTATCATCATTGTATAATAAATACACATTGTCACTTAAGACCACAGTCAAGTAATTACAGCAGAATTCGTTTTGAGATCCCCCCTCCCCCCATTCTTTCAACAAGAGGCCATTTTATTTTTCCTTTTTAGCCCACCTCTCAATACCAATGGATCAGGCTTTATTTGCACATTTCTAAATCAACACCAGACTTTTTCCCACCAAATATGGTTGATATCCATCAAAAAGTTCAAAGTTCAAGCGGAGCAGTTGATACAATCAATACAGCCACATTGCCACTTTTTGTCCCAATCCTCCATTACCTGGACCGTGATCAGCCCCTCTGTAAGTATAATTTGTAATGATCAACACCAGAGGATGCTCCCAACAAATGGCTGATATACAGTATATAGTTCCAGATAAGTTGCTTAAAGAAATATGGCCAAATGACTCTTTTTTTTGGTCCCGCCCCTCCGCCCCCTGAGGATCAGTCCCTCCATTTGTGCATGTTAAGTCTAACTTCATGAAACTCTGATTTGGGATTCATCAGAAGAAGCTGTTAGGAGAAATTATTGACTGAGGATGGACGAACATGATACGGCATAAACACATCACATAGGCCCTTCAGACCAGGTCAGCTGATAAAAGTGATATTTCCTGGTAGGTGGACTTTTCTTCACATCTCTACAAAGGTGTCCTCTGAATGTGTTGAGCCACAGAATCTACAGCTTCAGGAACTAAACCCTACCTTAGTGTCGACCAAGTTATTATATACCTACCATACATTGGGGAGATGGCCGCTCTGTTCCTGGTGATACTGATGTAGAGCCAACACTGCAAGGTGTAGGTTGGAGGGAGCCTGGTGAATAAAGGGAACACAACAATATTATACATAAACTTACCAGTAGTATCAAAATGTAACACATAAAGGCCTGTACCATTACATCAGTGGTTTTCAATATTACTCCAAATAAGGAAAGTTCTTGCCCAGCAGCCATTTCTTTTTAATGGACGGAAAAAATAGACACACTGACAAAAAATATCTTTCAAGTTTACAAACAAATGGAGGAGGATAATTATGCTGACATGCCAAGCAACAATGAAAACATACAGTGACCATTAGTATATTAGTTCGAGCTAGATAACTAATTCACCCCTTCATTTTTAAACTGGACTTGCCCAGTCTTTGATTTGGTAAGGTTCAAATGTGACTTCAGGGGTAATGGGTTATAACTCAGCTGTACTTACAGAGAATTTGGACAGATCAGGCATTAGCAGAGCAGGGTCTTTCAGCTGTGACTCCATACTCTTCTGTAACACAGAATTCAAATGTTTAACTAACTATGTTTGTGTATGTAATGATATAAGTTCAAATAAATATACATTTTTTCAAATATGCCTTGGTAACACTGACTTTAATGGTTAAAACCTCAGTTGCAGTAATCACTGTACTGTTGCGAGAGATTGATTCTCATATTTGTCCACAATGAGGATCTAAATCTTCCCAATACCAATTACAAATACAAATTCAGTATTAAAATAACATTCCTTTAAATGGAGAGTTAAGTAATTTACACATAAAATATGCAGGAATTTTTCACAAAAAAAACCCATTCATACCAATTAGAATGATTTACAGTATATTGACAATCTTCATTTCCTGTACGTAAAATTTATATTTACATATTTATATACAAATATAACTGATGGTAAGTCAGGGGTAGGGAGCATCTTTAAAATAAAATGACCTACACAAAATTTCATTGCCTATTTTATTACGCTGTAAAAGTACCCAGGAGTAGGGTACTGGTCTGTTTGGATTTCATGCACATTTTACTGCAGGATCTTCGTCCGAGTCACAATAGTTTGAATGTTTAAGTACTAAACTTACAAACGAGAATTTCTGCGGAGCTTTGACCTGGGTGACGATACCCCCGTGTTCATATGGTGTGAAGGTTTCCCCACTAGTATCACAGATCCCAAATGTTGATGGGGACAGCACTGGCAACATAAGGAACATATGTCACTATCAAACAGACTTAGTAACAAAAGTGGAACATTGTTACTGCCACTTTAATATTACGAGATATAAATTTTCATGGTTAATGCAAAGAGTCTCATTAGTGATTTAGAGTATCTCACAAATACAATATCTCACTAAATATTTCAAGAACATTTATCTAAATATTTCTAATACTAGTAATTATCTAAATATTTTACAAATATTTATGCAAACATCTCACATATATTTATCCACATACAAATGTATAAGGGTTTTAGACATATCAATTTTTGTGCCTTTCAAAAAATTCAAATTCAAACAATAATTTCATGTTGCATTTATCATCATTACTTAAGAAACCAAAGAGTGTGGACTGACAAGGTTGAGAATGTTGCTAGATTTACACTTAAACAAAAACTGACCTTTGACCTTGCATGTCATTCCATTCAGTGCGGTCATTCCATTGAGCTCCCTAAAGGTCACCATGTCACCCGTCTCAAGTCCGTGAAACTTGTCCTTCAGACAGGTGACCACTCCAGGATTGCCCTACAAACAAACCAAACAATACAGAATAAATTAGTAAGGAGGCTCCCTGGTCCAGTTCAAGGGCCAGGATCAAAAGAAAACTCGACTAAAACTAGCTCCCTTTAGTATAACTATACCTCCCAATTAAACTGCATTTGTGAATGTCAACTTATTATATATATAACCTCCATGACCAACATAGACTATAGCACATTTTATAATCTTTTATTAGCACTGCTTAGCTCAAAAATAAAGATGTTTAAAAATCATCCTTTAAAAATTGAAATATTAGAATACTCCTTTAGACAAGAAATATTAGTAAAAGGCAAATTATAATAGTGAAATGTCTTAACTACTGAATGCCATGACTGAAAAATTAACATACAGAAATACTAGGAATTTCCTTGACCTGAGTTTTGGCTATCAATTACCCTCCTATCATTGCCGAGAACTACACAGGTCTACATCACTGCTAGACGTACCTTTGTTACATTGCCTAGAACTACACAGGTCTACATCACTGCTAGACGTACCTTTGTTACATTTTCTATAAATGTATCTCGGAGTTCTTCTCCATTGACATCTGTCACTTCAAACTCATCTCCAAAGTCACAGAATACACTGCTCACAAGTCCATATACATCAGCACTTATAAACTACAAACACAAAGGAAACGTGCACATCAACACTCACAAACAAATATAACGGAAAACGTGTAGCAAACAAATATACCAGGTAACGGAAAATGTGTAACACCCTGAACTGAAATCTTATGAACAATAATTAAACAGTAATATTAATAGTCAGTTACAACACTTCTAGTAAAGACGATTCAATTGATAATTACTTAAAAAGTACATTTACATACTTGCTAACCCTTTGAAATTTCCATGGGAGAGATTCCTCATGCTCAAAAACAATATATCACTAAGGAAAAAATAACACATTTAAAATGGCATATTTTCAGTTGTTCTCCAGATGAAAAATAGGAATAGTTTAGCAAATTCACTGATTGGAAATGTTAAATTTAAGGGTCCAAAATAAAAAGTCTCCCTCCAAAATAGGGAAAGATGGCAAGTATGCATTGAGGTTAATATTCTGACAACAATTAAGCATAATGACATTACAAAACAGTAATGTTTCCCTGAACTCAAATATTTAGTATATTTTGTATCAGGCAATAACTGTAATCAAATGTACCCAGGAACTAAACTGTGAGTTATTTCAGTAGTAATACTAGATAAACCTGGACAAAAATTCTTAATTACCGGTATGTTTTTCATAAGTTACTGAAGTGATCTTAGAACTGTTAATATGTACATTATTACTGTTGAAAGGTCCACAGCGGAGGCTGAAGGCAACACACAGGTATTACAGGAAGGTCAATGGAGTTACCGCTCAAACAATGAATGGTATACTCAGTGCATAATACTGTTATCAGGTGTTTATACTGACTACACTCATATAATACAAACAACAATACCATATTGTATATGAAATGCTTTATCCCATAACTGCTGTAGGTTTCATCACTCCGTGGTTGAGTTTTCTATGGTTTCACTGTGTGAAATAACTTCAAGCATTGTGACATCACAACACTTTTTCTACATCGAACTAACATTGCAACATTACATCAGATTTTCTCCAGATCATTAACGTACACGTCATTTCAAGTGTTTGGTTACAGAACAAAATTCTTTTTCCCTGATATTCGAGTTATTGGATAACCAGACGTCCAACTGGTGAGAATTGATTTATATTTCAATCAGGATTTTCTACATATCCTAATGAGTTGACATGGACTCAATACTCTAGCCACACTCCATTGCCAACCGTGTATACCCACTTGTATAGGAGGTGACCGGGTTCTGCAGAGCTGGTTGATTTTCAGCTGTAGATGTAGAGGGACCTCTGTCAGTATTACACACTGGAAAGATAACAATTAGGTATTATTATTATTAATTAACAGCTTTCATCATCACTGATCAAAAAAGAATATTTCACACATGTTTGATTCAGAATCAGAAAATAAACAACTGTTGGATTAAATTACAGAATTCAAAATTCAGTAAAACATGCTATAATGCTAAGAAAATGCTGAACGAAATTTGTATCTGTGTCAACTGGAAAGGCCTCTAAACAGCAAGATTTTTCAAGAATTATGGCAATTTGAAACTAATCTTTCAGGTCCTCTGGGCTTCATTATTGATACAAGTTCTACTGTATAACAAAATGTCCATCTGTGGAGCAGCATTACTGTCTCTGTGTTGTAACAACATCATTGATATACAGACAGTGCTGGTTAATGGTGATATAACTTTACACAGCAACATCTTTGTTAACTAATAATTCGCTTTCGTTCCTGCATCTACATTAGCCCTGTGTTTATTTTGTATGCTGTATTTCATAGGTTTTAAAGACTGTCAATCCTGTATTGAGTTTACCTGGTTGCTCAAGGTAAAAATTGGTGAAGAACACTTTTGTGCAAGGTAAGAGAGACTATGTCACTGTCCACCCCAGTGGTCACTTACTTGGTACTGTGTAAGGTAAGAGAGACTATGTCACTGTCCACCCCAGTGGTCACTTACTTGGTACTGTGTAAGGTAAGATAAGTCTGTATCGCTGTCCACCCCAGCGGTCAAGCTGTTCATACTGACATACGGATTTAATTCCGCTAGTCTCCCCTCACTTGCTGCGGCCCTAAAACAAACGAATTTGTGAAGTGAGTGTCCTGAACTTCAACAGATATTTCTGCCCATAACTTCTTTCAAGGATCTTTGAAAAGTAGCTAAGCCTAAATTTTGGAAGAAATAATCTTCAAAACATTTCAGAATTATGAGTCTTCTTAAAATCATGTAAGTATTTTAAACATTTAAAATCTGATCATATTCAGGATAATCTCATCTGAAGACC
Organism: Chlamys rubida; assembly: GCA_032359455.1. Taxonomy (NCBI): domain Eukaryota; kingdom Metazoa; phylum Mollusca; class Bivalvia; order Pectinida; family Pectinidae; genus Chlamys; species Chlamys rubida. The sequence goes on from JAUMHH010191415.1 coordinate 7,712, forward strand.
AACAGCCAATCAGAACTGATGAACCACTTGTCCGAACTGTGCTATATATAACAAAGTTCCATCTTAAATTTTGGCCACATCTACTTTGAGATACATTGTGTATGTGTGCCTACCTGTTCCTTCCCTGTGCTACATCCTCCTCTGTGACGAAGAACTGGACTCCCAGATCAGCTACTGTGGCTGTTCGGTCATCCTGTATGGTCAAGGACTGCGACCAAACACAAAATAAAGTTTTAGGCTACCACATTTGACATAATAAGGCTGCCTGCCCTAATCAGGTTGCCCCAAGGGGTTTTAAAATATAAATCAAGTGCTTTTCATTAAATTTGCAGAAAAAATTCTGGTCTGCTCTCATATTTTTTATCAGAATGATATACTGCTTGATTAATGAAAAGTCAATTGGGGAATGGTGTAAACTTTAAAGAGACAGGTCTTTGTGTCTATACTGCAGTAGGAAATCAGTCAAAATATTAGGTATGTTGTTTGAGGAAAAGTGTGTGTCTAAATAAAGTTGCTTCATTTGTCATTTACCCACTCCCAGCTCCATTATTGTGTCAAAAAATACAGCATTTAGTTTTATGCAAATGTAGCCATTTTTTCTGCAGTGCCTTGTTTTAAGACATTTTTTATCAAATTAGATTCCATCACGGCATGTATATTTACCTTTACTCCAGCCAATACGATATTCTTCGCTGAAACATATAATACATGTACATAAGATTATATATAAGGACCAATTTTAAACACAGAAAAACACTGTGTTGTTCTTGTCCTAAGACACCCAAGATGACTGGTTTTAGAACAAGACTTTAACTATAATTTTTTATAAATCTTTATTTATTTTCAAGATACTATCTTTATCATGAACAAAACCTTCCAACATCTTCATTTTCATTTCATGTTAAAATATGCTCCAGTGGAATAAAATATCAATGTTAACCATTGTCCCAATAAGTAGTTAAAATTCTTAGAAATATTTGTATTTTGTTTATATACTTAATATTGGATACTGGATGTATCCCATGGTTTTAAATTAATTCCGAATCTGTTGTGAATTGGACTTAATTATGAAATAAATGTACTTACCAATTTCTATGCCTAGACCTCCCATACCATAGACCAGTACAGAGGAATTAGCCATCCTCTTCATGGCACTGTCACCCAGCACATAACGCTGACGACTATGAATAGGGGAAAACAGAAAACAAGAATTAATAATAATTTATTTATTATTTAAAGAACAGCTGACATATTTTCTTTCATTTTTACTGGGTTGATAACTGATGTCATGTAACTGTTTCTGTGAGAGCGTCTGTACAAACTTTGAAGGTCAAAACGAAAAATGTATTGCATTTACATACAAATTGTTAAGTACACAATCACAGGAGATGCTGATTATGGTTTTCAAATGTCATTGAATTCACTCTAAAAGTACAGGAGAAGTTGTCTGAACCAGTTTTTTTTATTATTGTATTAAACCGGCAATAAGCCATGCTTAGCAATAATAAGCCCACCAATATATATTTCAGTTAGAAAGAAATGCCAACAAAAGCTTTTTAATTGTCCTGAAATAAGCCCATCCCCTACTTTCAGTCAGACTCAGAGATGGTTTCATTTCAAATCAATTTTATTGCATTTAAGATTCAATTGGATTAGGCACAGGCATTGCCTGTTAAAGCCCTTTCCAGGAAGTGTGTGTTGCTCCCACTGGACTTATTGCATGATAAATATATGGTAACTAAGTAAAAGGACAAATGAATTGCATCTGGTAACTTACCTGTACAATGAATCATCTATTTCAACTTCTGCAGCCATGCTGACTTTTCTCTGTCTACGTTCAGATCTTAAATATTACAGAAAATTTACCATTACCCCCGGTAATCATATTTTAATAGGATTACTGTGCCCACAGTGTCAGAAATGCAGCTTGTTCTGAATCATGCGACAAATGTTATTGCAAAAAAATTGAATAAAAGCATCCATAATGTATCGAGTAAAAACATGGCACTAGCTATAGTCTGACAATTGAGAAATCAAAGTGTCAGAATCAACTGAAATATAGGTATGAATATTTTCTCCAACAAACATGTAAAAGTCTCACAATCGCTGTCGCCAGACTTTGACGACAAATCACCGTGTTTTATAGAGCGGTACTTAGCTGACCATAAACAGACGACCTATCAGAATCTTGGGTACTGTGATTATGGTCAGTTTTAGTCGACTGAATTCCACCATAATACATGCATGTGCGTTATTTCTTAAATAAATATAACATGCAGGCTGGTACTCATCCAACCACTAACCAGGCTCGACAATGGTGATCTAGTGAGCAGGTCCTCGGGATATTCCACATTGCTGGAAAAGCTAGCTTGCCAGTAAGGCAGTATTTCAATCACATATTCCTTGGTTGTTACATCCATATCTTTGGCCTTTTTAATAACTGAAATTGACCACAGCTGTTTGAAATTCAGACTGTAAATTGAGATAAAAATCATATAAAAAAATAAGGGTATTACTAGCCTATATAAAAACACCTGTGAATTGAGTCATCACTTCACGGAGACGGTAATGGAAAAATATTCCTGAACTCAAAGGTTGTTAACATCAAGTTCATATCATTTACTTGGTAACGAGGTAGAGACTAGACCTGCTACAAGATACATTTAGTACAACAGTACCCTCTCTACAACCAATGACAACACAAGTTCTTCCCCAGTCAGGGAGGCGAGCTACAATGTAAACAGAGCTGAGGAAACGTCTTGTCTTTCTCGTTGTATGGGGAAATGTTAAGAGTTCACCTTCTGTGTTAAATGTATAACTACAGCAATTACTTTCTATGTTAATTTTCTCCAAATGTACTTACTTATTCCTCTCACTGTTGGATTTCACCACACGATAACCGGAAATAGAAAAAGTGTTTCACGGTCCAATCAAAATTAGCCTTACAAAACATAATATAATAATAAAATTAAAAACGGTCGCGGACGCTAAATCCGGCCACCCCAAAAAGGAAATTATTCAACGAGTTTTATTGTATATTGTGTATATTATAGAAGTATTCACCGCTATCCGACATGCACAGAAAGACATTTACAGCCGTTTGCCAAACTGACCATACACTGAATATTAGTAAATTAAGTACAGGAATTTATTTGGGGTGTTGCCCAAACTTTAATTAAACAAAGTTGGCTAAAATTGTTCGCTCTTAGGAATTGGCATAAAGGCTCTATCCTATGTTCTGTTATCATATCATGTAAGGATTAATATTTAGGGTGTATGTTGCTGTTTAGAGAGGCCCAATCCCATTGCTAATAATATCAGCAATAAAATATGTTTAAACCAAATTGTTATAGGGGGAACAGGGCAAGTTCGGCCCCTGCAACATGAAAAGTCGTGAAGTTGTAGGGAAAAACCTGACAACGCATGCTTTAATTTATGACGTCATAATTATGCTGATTCCAACGTGGGTCGAACTCACTCAGGACTGCCTGTCCGAACTTGCCCCAAGACAAGTCATCCAATCTTGAGACAGAAAAAATGAATAGTTCATCAAATGTGGGCATGTTAGCAATTTTCTAATTATTTTATGAAAGGCATGGATTTTCTTTTCAAAATGGTCTATATATGCACCTAAATTTCAACAAATACCATACAGCCCAGAACGACTTTAACGTAAATGGGCCGAACTTGCCCCGAAATCTTGAATCTTGTAATGTTTATAGTGAAATGTACTGGAGAAGTCAATTCAGATAACTTGTGCCTGATCCTTTTTGATGAATGACAAACAAAATTTGTTTAAATCAAAATGACACAGGAGTATTACCAAGTCATAACGATTGCATGACGCAGAGACGTATACACTATGGCTTTTATACGTCTCTGCACTACTTTTTTTTATGTCAATTTAACACCGTTTTAAGCACTATATGCTTCTAAGGGCGTATCCTTGTAGAACTTAGTTCATCGGTCCGGCACCACTATAACAAGTAGGTGAAAACTTGGAAGGTCCATGGCGCCAATGGTTGTTAAGGCGCGACGTGACAGAGTTAACACTAGGTGCGGATATCACGTGTTCCGGTAAACTATTCCATGTGTCCACAACTCTGATGTTAAATCTGTTCTTGGTTACATTTAACCTTGACCTTGATTTCAAAAGCTTTTTGGTATGACCTCTGGTAGTTGAAATAAGGGACATTTGGAATAATTTGTCCACAATATCAATATTATTAATAATTTTATATAGTTGTATGACATCTGTTCGGGTGGTCGGGTGGTGCAGCGGATAGCGCACTTGCCTTTCACCAAGGCGGCCGGGGTTCGATTTCCCGATCGGACGTGAAAAGGTATGGGTTCACCTGCCCGACCACGTGGGTTTTCTCCGGGTACTAAGGTTTCCTCCCACAATAAGACCCCCGCGCGTTAACATCTGGGCCAACAAGAGTGATTTATATAAGTTGAAATAACTTGTTTCATAATTGTTGTAAAATAGATAAAGTTTTTTTTTTTACATCTGCTCGTTTTCTCCGATACTGAATGGTGGGTAATCCTAATGATTTAAGGAGGCGATTTCCATGACATATTGGTTAATTCTTTAACGCTTTTGGTGGCTCTTCTCTGGACATTTTCAATCATTATTTGATCTTTTGTTAATAGTGGATTCCATATACATGAAGCATATTCCAAATGTGGTCGAATGAGAGATTTATACAGACTTAGGAACATCTCTTTGTCGATGAAGGTGAACTGTTGGCTTTGGAGACGCATTCACACACATGTTGGCTGAACTTTAATTTGTTGTCGAAAATGACGCCCAGATCTTTTTCAGAGACAACTTTGGTAATGGACTCATTTTTACCATGTTGTAGTGTGGTGTAATTGTTTTCATTTTCCTTCCAGTACCCAATACACATTTGCTTGTTCATATTTTTGTGTTCATTTACAGATGTTGTTCACGTCATTTTGGAGCTCGTGAGTGGCATTGGTGGAACCTAAACCTTTTATTATCTTGGCATCATCAGCAAACATTATATATATATAATAGTAGCAAGGATTGTTCAACTTCTGGCATGTCGTTGATGAATATAAAAAATAGTATCGGCCCGAGAACGCTCCCCTGAGGGACGCCGCTTGTGACGTCACGCGAGTTAGAGGTTCCATGCCAGAGAGAAAATTTTGGATCCGGTCTAACAATTTCCCTTTTATGCCATATGTTTCTTATTTGAGAAGTAGCCGTTGGTTCGTCAGTTGGTGCGGGACTCTGTCGAACTCTTTGCTGAGGTCAAGATAAATAACGTCCATATTATTGCCTTTATCCAATTCTTCTGAAATATAGTTGACTACCTCACACAGTCATGATTTTCCTACGTCACGTTAACAATGCAATGACGTCACGTTAACAATCCATAACGTCAAAGTTCCATTTTCTGATATAATATATAAAAAAAACTGACCAGTCGCTAGGCCGATACCTGTCCTTTGAAGATTACAAAGGGGCGACACCTGGCTTCAAAGTCAGTCAATTTTTACCGTTACGCAACCGCGAGATTCTTTTGATGTTCATCAAAGGTGATCGAACTAGTTTTCTTGTCTCCTATACAAGGTGGTGCACACTGAGCCTTCAATTTTGCTATGAACTATTCCAGGGGTGCAGGGAGCGTACGTGGGCGTAACCTCTGGATATCGAAGATGATAATATAAAGGCATATATTTACATTTCCACTGCAAGTTCCTCTTTAAGCATTAACATAAGAAATTACATTCATAGGGCTATGAACCAATTGGATCAGCGTCATTTCGAAGCTTATCCTCCCGCCTCGAATAACATGAGACAACCGCCAAAAGCAAACATTTTGATTACTACGTTAGGCTGTTCCAGGAATCTTGTTTGCACTGACGACATACACATTTCAGTATCGGAAATATAAGGTCGGTATTTAGGGTAATAATAGGTAAAAAATGAGAATGTAAATATAAGAATTGAACGGCATCTTTCTAATGTTCATGCCTAGCGGGCTTCATGATAAATATGTGCATTGTAGACCTAACCGATTTGCGTGCATACCAGCATGATATTGAAAAGAAAATGCCGGTCTGGATCTGGATCTGGATAAATACGGTTCAGATACCAATACAGGCTTGATGAACCGGGTAGAGAGAGAGCAGCGCGTGGAGGAGAGCCGATTTAAATTCCTCCACTTTATTTAGCGACACAACATTTTCCTCCAGGTTGGTCCAATCAATCACTGTATTTATGAAAAATGAATTCCGGAATTGCTCTGTTTTGGCACTCTGGACTTCAAAGCATTTAATATTGTTTTTGATTGAAGATTGTAATACGTTTCTTGGTGTAATGTAGTCTTGGTAATGTTTTTGTATGATTCGTCTTCCGC
>JAUMHH010191426.1:0-29979 GCA_032359455.1 Chlamys rubida
TTAGACTTGCGTTAAGGTTAAGTAGGGTGACTGACAAGTTAGACGTGTGTTTAGGTTTAATTGAGAGGCAGACAAGTTAGACTTGTGTTTAGTTTTTTGTGGAGTGACAGACAAGTTAGACTTGCGTTAAGGTTAAGTAGGGTGACTGACAAGTTAGACGTGTGTTTAGGTTTAATTGAGAGGCAGACAAGTGTGTATGTTGAATTGTGTGACTCACTCGGGTACCATAATATATATTAATCTCAACATTTGTTTCTGTATATTACAAACGTAAAAGGACCCATGCGTCTTGAATAAAAAATTGTTGTTTAAGTTGAAATTCAATTACATTTCTTAAACGTTGAAATATCCTGAATTCGTTTACAAATAATACAAATAAATACATGCTTCTTTCAAATAACTATCTGACATAATCGAGTCTTGTACTAATGCAATATGATAATATCCATGTACCATTTTTAAACGATTTATATAGCTAAAACTTTATTTATTTTTTAGCACAGGGACATGCGTTCCGGTAAAGCAGCTATATTAAGGATTTAGATCAAATTCCGGTAACATGTCTAACATTCAGGTCCAAACACAGCTGTTGTACACAGAATTGTAGATTCTTTTTTTTATTTTTGAACACTAAATGCTAGCATGAAAAATGAACTCAACAGTTAAGGTCCAAACACAGCTGCTGTAACAAGTGTTCATGTCCCTGTGTATCTTAGCACACCAAAAGCTGAAATAAAATTTCTAAATTTGTTTTGTAATAGACACATTTTCCATGAAATTCAAGTTCCCGGTTTACTTCCCGTTAAAATAAAACGCACCGTGCATTAAAAAATTGTCCATACATCGATTTAGAAGTGTTAAAAGGTCGAGATCACGTGCTTAATTTTGAAAGACTGTATGCTGTATAAACTGACAGCACACTATAGATTTGACAGGTTTACAAATTCGGAGACGAAAGAAAACAGAATACAGAATGTGCCAAGAAGATCACTTAAAAAACCTCCTTTCCCCGGAGATGTCAAAGTTCTGATATGTAGTTTCAAACATGAAGAGTTTGAGCATGATCCGCAAATCTAATGAATAACTTAAAGTTTTCATTTTAGGATTGTTTTAGGATGTGACTTCTCAATATAGCATGCTTTTCCGGATTCTCTAGTTTTTTTTAACAATACATTAATTTCACAGCAATCAAATTACTTTGTTTAGCCAATCCTTCGCCAAGTCAGCATGTATTACACTCATTTCACGTCGGGTGCATTCGATAGGCACTACTCTGTCTGTGTGAGGGCCGTTCGATACGATATCTGATTATAAATCGCTATCTAGCTCTCGTTGAGGCATATTCAACATCGACGCTGCCTATCACGCGCTGCATAACGTTATAGACAGACTGGGCGATATATTTTTTGTTTCAATTTTTATCAAATTAAAATAGCGCAGTCCAGATCTATCATTTTCAAATATCATTAAATAGTTGTTTACTTTGCCTGCTGATAAGTTTAACATACAGCAGTAAAGGTAATTGGGTATCAAGTGTTCACGCCAACAAGAGTTATCAAATTTTGTACTCAGTCTTTTAAAATGACCTCATGGGCCTGTTCAGCACTCACATACAGTAGCACAAGACATGCGTTACTTACGCATAAAACGGTTTTTAGATGCGGTTCATAGGAAATATAAATGCCAACTGGATTACAGGAAAAAGAAATAAAACACATTTTGTATATTGGAAAGGCAAATCGTTCTCCAGTCGTACTATTTAAGTCGAGTGACAGCGACATTTCAAATAAAGCGGGAAACAGAAATGGCGAACCCCTAGGGAGATCGTGGAAACTTTAAATCTAAATAATGATACAATATGGAAATTCTTATGAAAATGAATATTATTTCTATGTTTTCATGGTGAAATAGACAACTTTATATTTTAAAATAATAATTAACATATGTGCGTAGGTTATAGTGAACTATATAACAAGGGTTAAAAAATAATTTACGAAGACCGCTTGTAGTCTGAGTTGATTGCTTTCCCAACGTTTTCGAATAACGAGTTATATTTTCCACCGTAGTATACATAAACAAACGTAACATGTTGATTACGTCTACTCTACCAAGTTAAGTGTTAATGAAACCTTTTTCGATTCTACTTCTGTTTCCATACACGCCTATAATAAGCAAGGTGACCTAGATTATCTTATCATTGAAATGAAGTTGTTCTCTTTTATCACGTAATGCCTTTATTTATCCATTTCACAACAAGCTGTGCGTTTTTATCATTTCTGATTCTTAGATCAGTTGTCCAATTTTATCTAATTAACCTATATACATTGTATATATATATATATGTAATTATTTGGGATGGATTTTTTCATTTTCTGTCGCCATTCGGTCGACAGACGATAACAATAAACAATGACGTCATGCTTTATACCAGATGTTTATTTCAATCAATCGTATCCACAAATCTATCGACATCGCTCGTCAGCACATGAAATCAACAACTGACAGATTTACAAACACTATTTTTTTCAAGTTATCATCGCGGTAAGTTCAGAGGAACATTCTGACCGTAATGGCTTGACATGTTTAAAAACGATCTAGAGGTTAAATAAATACTTCTTTAATTTGTCCGCTAGTATATCTTCAAATTCATGCACAGTTAAATGCGTGTACTAGAACACCTGTTCCGTGGCTCGCTTGTTTACATTTACAGGGGAGGTTAATGTAAGAGCGTTGGTCGGTTGGAAAATAATACATCCAGTAAAAGAACAGCAGCAATTAATGAGCTCCTTATGGATCCGCTCAAATACAAAAACAAGTTAGTCAACAGGTGGTTCGAGTCAGTATCAGGGTTTAATGCAAGATTTTATTTATTTTCCTTGAGATTTAGATTGATAATATATCTTTCTTTCAGAATCCACAAAATCTCAGCAACAAAATGTATTACATGTATAAACGTACCGGTCGGTCAATAGGCAATCATCTAATGGTTTGGTTTTGTTTGGTTTCTTTGTTGATGGTTTTCGTTCTATTAACAGCTATATGGTCATTTAAGAACGAGGCAGATTTTGGTGGTGGAGGAAAACCAGAGTACCCGGAGAAAAACTACTGACCTGCGGTGGGTATAAATGTACCAGGCGACTGCCCCACGTAGGTATTGAACCCGCGACCCAGTGGTGGATGACTAGTGATCGTAGACGCATCTCGTTGTAAATATAGAAATCCATTAGTTTGAACATCGTACATACATTTACAAGTGTTCATTAGCGAAGCTGTTGAGCCTGACCTGATCCAAAATGTTTCGGGGTTCCAAATACGACAATGTGCAAAAAGATAGTTAGAAGGGGGTAAGGAATTTATCCGGAAGCCCTGAAACCCCCTATCCGGATCTGCCTGTGGTGTTTGCGTCTGTGAATTAATTACAAACTGTAACAGGACATTACACACTTAATAAGTATGCGTATGCATGCGTGGTACCGATGTTGCCAATCACTCGGCATTACGAACTCACGTGCAACAATAAGGAAGTTAGAATGATAAAAGAACAGATGTCAATTACATGTACATGATGATGTATACATTTTGTATCTCCACTTTTCAGTCAACCGACAGTTGACATGTGAACATTTCGTAAACCATTTGACAGTTTGAACGATTATGCTCTTTTTTAAAATAATGTATAGGCCCTATAATGATTAGAAAAGCATACAGGAATGAGCACGTCTCGCGACCCCAAGCTCGTGCTTCAGGTGAGGTAAGGTGCACCATTGCGTTTGAATTATAAAGTCATACTGGCAACCCACATTGGTCTAATGCTAAAGTACAAGTAACTTTGGCTCATAAACCCCACACTAATGTCTCAATATCGACTAATCGAAAGCTATAAGATTGAAATTACAACAACTGAATCTTTTGATGAATTTCGATAATTTTGTTGGTAAAAAAACTAATCTTGTTTTATTGTACGATCAATTCTTCCAGCCATTTATTCATGTCACGTGATACATTTGTTATATATTCTTACGTGAACAATTAACGCACTTTGTCTATTTGTATTAGTGCTGGAATTGATTACGACTGTTAGCGTGCATGGATTTGCATTTCCGTTTCATCTATAATTATGATTAAGTTACAATGCTTTAGATGTATATTTCTCATCCATCGCAAACATGCAATGTTTCATCTTAAAATTAGACATGGAATGTGACAGGGATCCGGTAAAGTACAACTAATCTGTGTAGTAATCCAACGCTCAAACACTATCCTTTTGTAACTGTCATAAACATACATGTACAACTATTGGAAAATGACCATACAAATCTACCTCAATAAATCAATGAGTAAACAAACCAACCAATGAGTCAGCTAACCAATCGATGGGTCAAAAAATCAATCAAAGGGATTAGTCAATCGATCATTGAGTCGAAAAAGCAATCAATGAGTCAATAAATCAATAAGTCAATCAATAAATCCATGAGTCAACTAATCAACCAATGAGTCAAAACAATGAGTCAAAACAATGAGTCAACAAACTAACCAATTAATCATCAAACAATGAGTCAATCAATCAAAAAGTCAACAAAGAGTCTACAAACCAATAAATGGGTCAAAGCAATCAATAAATGAGTCAATCAGTCAATCAACGAGTAAATCAATCTATCAACCAATGTATGAGTCAATGAATGGGTCTCTAAATCATTTAACGAATCAATCAATGAACGGGTCAATCAAACAACGAGTCAATAAACCAACAAGTTAATAACTCATTGAGTCAACAAACCAATCAATGAGTCTACAAATCAGCCAATGAGTCTAAACAATGAGTCAATCAATCAATAAGTCAACAAACTAACTAATAATTCAACAAACCTACCGATGAGTCAATCAATAAATGAGTCAATCAATCAAAAAATCAACAAACCATCCAAAGAGTCAACAAACCAATCAATGAGTCAACTAATCAACTAATGGTTAGGTTTGGTTTAATTTTGTATTACGAGTCAATCAATCGATCAATGAAACTTCAAACTAACCAATTAATCAACAAATTTATCAATGAGTCAATAAATCAAAAAAATCAACAAACCATCCAAAGAGTCAACAAACCAATAAATGGATCAAAACAATAAATGAGTCAACCAATTTAGGAGTCAATCAATCAATCCAATCAATCAACAAACCAATTTTTGAGTCGATGCATGGGTCTCTAAATCTTTCAACGAATCAAAAAATGAACGAGTCAAAGAATCAACAAGTCAATCAGTTGACGAGTCAATCCATGAGTCTCTAAATCATTCAACGAACGAACGAATGAATGCGCCATTCAATCGACCAATAGTCAAGCAGTCAATCGATCAACTAATTAAGGAGTCAATGAATGAGTCGATTATTAACATGTAGTTGATCAATCGATTTCAACTCAATTTATCACTCAACCAACGAGTCAAAAAGTCAATTTATGCGTCAATCAATTATTGCGTCACTTAAGAAATGGGTCAAGCAATCAATCAATGAATACACCAACCTATAAGTCCAGCAATCAATCGATTAAAAAATGACTGAGTCGTTCAATTCATCAGTGAGTCAATCAATCATTTAATCAATTTTTTAAACACATAATGAGTGAGTCAATTAGTCAGTAAATTAATCAAAAGGCAAGTCAATCAATCAATGAGTCAATCAATCAATTGATAAAATATATTGAATCAATTAGTTTGTCAGTGAATTAATTAATGAGTCAATCTATGAAATCAATAAATTAATAAGCGATTTACAGTATATATTTTCAATGTAAGAGTACCATCTTTGAAATTGTCCGACTTTCAATTATGCAAATTCATTTCTGCCTATAAACAAACTAGTCACACAAAAAACTAGCGTTGCATATCATTTCCTCAGCATTGTGCATCACTAATGGTTCATTTTACGAAGTTTTTATCAATTGAAAAATATATCGATAGGATTTATCAATACAAATGAAACAAGAGTACAAACCAAATCACTTGAAGAACAACAATACAAGTACAACCGGAAGCTGGTACCCAGGTTACGTCAACTATTGAAAATGAAATACTTCCTGATCTGCACAATGAAAGTACTTCTAAGATTCAAATCGGGACTCATGGTCGCGTGCTTCAGAGATGTTTTCCGAAATGAATATGATATAAATCGAGTTTGATTAAGAGGTTAGGACGCTGGGTGCTGCCCTGGGCGGTAGTAGCGTACACGTATACGTATACAAGGGGATGCTTGATTCGTCCTGACCAGTTTTCTCGGTCGTTATGACAGACGAACACGGAATAGGCCGGCAATAAACACTAATTATTTCTATAGCTTCCACAAGGATTGACATGGCTCGATGATAAACGTCTGTAACGATTTACACCACCATTTTACAACGGTACAACACAGTAGTACATATCATTGCTTCCTTGTAGATGTTTCCGTATCTTTAAAAACAATTCTTAATTTGTAGTATTGATTTTCGTAATTATACAGAATACAAAAGGTGTATTCATGATTGTTATTATTTAGACTTAGAACTCAGTTAAGAGATTACTGTCTGTAAGTTTCCGTAAAACGTTCAGAAATATAATAACTGTTTTATTGTTTTTGACTTAAATGTATTAGTTTTAAGTTCAAATATGTGGACATCTGATGGTATTGGACTCCGGAAAAACCCAACGGAGTAAACATTAGGGCAAATACAAGCGGATCAAGAACTTTTAAATTCAAAAAGGTTTAATGAAATTTGACATACATAAACTGACATAGTCGTGACAAAAATTAATAAATCATCAAGCCTCTGACATGTCATTCGTTTGGAAAAAGTTTGCTTATCCCGCACAAAACGGATTTGATTGAAACGCTTTTCGATCGAGTCTTCCCATTAGCAAAATTAAACACTCCAAATATAGCTTCACGGGGTTTCTTCTTGGTTATGGTCAGAACTATAGGGGTGATGCAGTATAATTGGGTACGACTTGTCTACATCAGACTTTTATATAACACCAATTTACATAAATTGCGTAATAAGCATCTCCTAACGACCAAAAAATACCCCGAGCAATCTCATGCAGACGACACCACACATTTAAGATTAGCACAGGAGATAACAGTTTATTCCAGCTTTAGAAGTGCAAGGCGTCTTTTTTACTATTCATACGTACTGGTCATGTTACATGTAATTACGTGTAGTTATTATTCCTTGTGGGCATCTTTCTTTAAAAAAAACCACCTACTTACAATGTATTATACTGATTAATTTAACTGATGCCATCACGGTCCTCCTGAATCGGTCAGATGTTCGTGTGCTTTTGCCTTTAATTGCTGTCGACCAGTTCCAGGGTTAACTTCGGTAAGCCGGACAATTTCATATATATACTATTATGTATATTGTACTTTAGAACCGAGGCTTCTGCGTCTTTGGCTAGCTCAAAGTAGCATAAAAAGCTGATAGAACTTATTTGAGGATCGGTCCCCGTAGCACCGCCTGTGTCCATAAAATTGGCACTGATCGTGTAACGGATGTCACTCTATAGAGACTCCATATTAGGGCACGTAGTAAATTACGGATCAGGAGAAACTGCGGCCAGAAATAGCTACCCACTAAGAATCAGTCCGACAGATGTGCATGCATACTATTTGCTTCACGTGTTGTTGATCATTTTTTTTAGCGAACTTATTTTTATATTTAAGGCTGTAAGTTGGAAAGCGTTTTTCACATTTTGTTTGCTGTCTAAATCACACGAGATTTTCAAGTAATATCCAGATTGAATGCAATGACACAACATGTATCTATTTTACACGTATCAATATTATTTACCGTAGATCTGTATGACTGATTGTTGAATACTCTATTTATCAATTATGGAGTTTTTTGTAGGTGAATAGGTTCTTACATGGACCTGAGAAAGCGATATTGGCCGAGACGAAGATGAGGTCAGCTTCACTTTTCAGGTTCATATAACACATATTCACCGAAATAAAAGTACTTAATTGTTATATTGCATATGTAATACAAAACGATCATACTTATTATTAAACAAGACGGAACGTAAGCAAATCGTCAAGAGAACAGTATTGAATTTTGGCAGTGACCATTTTGACGTCATACTGTGAATATTGACTAGATGTTTCTAAAAATAGTAACACCGAGTTAATACCACAAAAAAAGCACACCTCAACGTGGTTTTGATTCAAGCAATTAAGAAGTAGGAAAAAATGATATCATCTAATATTACTCAATTATAGCCTTTGGCTGAGGTATTGACCGAAGTTAAAGGCTACAATTGTTTTATTTTTTTACAAAACAGAAATGTAAGCAATCTTAAAAAAAAAAAAAAAAAAAGCTTCGGAAGTGGGACGGTGCATTGCATAATATAATTTAAGTACTGCACATCGCCTTTCGGTAATTTCTTAAATTGTATAGACCGTTAGTACATGTAATATACGATGTACATCAGTATAACAAATAACCCTTAACAGTTAAAAGATCGTTGGCATATTCAATATCAATATAGTAAAGCACCCAGCAAGCATGTTCAGCATCATCTGATTCGTCGTATAATGTATAAATACAGTTTTCATAACACCATTGTCAATAAAACAGTAAAACAGTTTGGACCATAGATTCATGTAGCTACAGTGCTGTGAACACTTTGCCGAAATAGCAACGGTTGTGTGGAAATTAGAATTGAAACAACATACTGAAGTCTACGATAGTTCCGCATCCCTTTAAGAGGGTGTCACAGCCAATGCAGTTTTGGGACCGGAATATATTCCGTACTTTAGTGCAAGCCGCCGTGTCAATAAACGCCTATGTACATATTTACCAACAGAGTCCAGTGAAGGATTTGCACTTAATTAAATACCATTGATCACACTCGACAAAACAAAAACGTTCGATATCGCCTTTCACACCTAAACTCAGTAACAGGCAAAATCAACATACACACTGTCAACGGTTAGATCCTTAAGAAACCATTGTGGTATAGAGTTTGAAGATAGTGCCAATATAATGAAAAATGGTAACTGTTTGGTAAGACGATTCCTTTCCTGTAGGTGGAAGTCTTAAGGAATCATAATAAAACAAAACGGGAATCATAATAAAACATAACTACACTGACAGTAAACTTGTTGTATAATGCTAATAAACACAACGATCTCAAATGTTTGTCGAAACAAACATAGACTTTTAGTGTCGTATTATTACCGCAATAACTATATATAGATAGAAAATCGTCTAACGCCAGATTGCTCCCTCCCACCCGAGAACGTGACGTCATCAACACGCTGTCTAACTTCCATTAACAATTTCTATGCTAGATGGGAAAGTAGTCACAGAAGCAAAACCATTATACTTGCGCGACAGTCGACCCAACCGTACCGTTACTCACCAAAAGCGTGTGCATAGAATTACTTATCTGTAGTTAAAATTTATTAGAATTCAATATTTATGAAAATAATGCGTAATTAACTAGAAATACAGCGCAAATATAAATAAATATTCTTTAAAGTATACTTACAAAGATTACAAATCAACGACCCAACAAAAGGCTGTTTCCGTGAACGGTAAATGGGTAAGATTTGAATATTGTAGATTTCTCTACCATAAGAATTATATGGTTGATTAAAATACCTGCGATTACAAAAAGCAAGGGCCAACACGATGCTCCTTCTCAGAATGGTACATGTAAATGTTCAAGTTTTGAAATTGTTTGATTTTTTTTTAAGTTCACTACCATAAGAATGGTTCATGAGATAAATTGAAATGGCGGGGATCATGTAAAGAACCGACTTCATTTAAAGACAGCAGTGGTCAATACCAGGACAATCCTCGATGCTGTTAAGAAACTGCGGTTACTTAAACTGTCTAACATGACCAAACCTTGCTCGACTAATCTAATTCCGTGTTTGCATTGCTGTACATTCTGCTCTAAGTAATGACTCCGGAGTCTTTCTGTGTATCGCCTGTTTTTACTTATTGATAATAGCCCATACTTGCCTAAATCATTCTCCAAACACACGCGCTTATGTAAATGGAAACTAGTGCTCGAAACGCAACAGCGTATATCTGAAAAATGCATTACGAAATTAATCACTAGCCGGTCCTGGAAATTATACCGCTTTTATGGATCGTTGCGTATAATCTGGACCTGTGGTTTCTTGTAATAACCGTTATTAGTTAAGTATTGGAGCACGTGAGCACGTGCTTATTCGTGTTGTGCGGAAATATATGTAAATGTGTTTCATATCCAACACGAACATGCTCGGGTTGTGGTTTATCAAATAAATGTATTGTGACAGGCCCGAGCTATACACGTTATTTCGAAACACACAACGTGCCAAAGAAAACATATGAACAGCTGTTTTTATAATATTTGATATCACATAACATCATTAAAGATAAGAAACAAATACATACCTATCCGCGGCAGTTTCAACTTTTTGACATTTCTGCAAAATAAGAAAAACAAACATGAAAATTGAGTCAGAATTGGTTAAAAACATCCAACGTTATCAAAAACAATTCGTCACTAGCACTTCCATTGACAATGAATGACGAATTTCATCATAGCTGAGCATGAAGTAACAATTCTTTATACTAATCACTAACATGTTTGCGAGTTAAATACTTTCCGCGAGAATTTATTTTCGGAGGAGAATCAATCGCGATTTTTAATACAATGTACATCGCGAATGGTTTAGTCAAGCATATCAGAACGATGAATCTTCTATTACATTTGTCTATTTATGAATGTATTTTGCACATTAAAATGTTCGTAAAGCAAACTAAAACGAAGGATATGTATCTTTATTTACATTCATTTTGTGAATTTAAATTTTTGCGTTGTACAGTAACACAACCGTGAAAATAAATTGACATTCACGCGTTTTAACGTGTGTCGATACAATGTGATAATGCATGCCTCGATACCAATACACGGAACATATTTCAATAATCGATAGCTATTACGATATTAGACCTGTCTAGCAATATTCCGATTACTTGTTATAATTTTTTGTAACTTGTGCCCAATTTGTTTTTATTTTTGGCAATATTTTATATTCAAATGCTATAACGCTGTCTAGCAACTGACGTCAGCATTGCATTATTGTGTATTAATATGGTACTTGTATGCAGCAGACGAATTTTGCAGACATCCGATTTTATCTACTAAATATCTATATCAAGTCTCTCCCGTCTCTAAGGACAATTTACACAACATTTATATACCACTTCACCACTTTAATGTGTAATTGTGTTTTCTTGTTCTAGTTGTTCCTCCTCCAGACAAATTGGAAACAAAATGACGATAAGAAGTTGATGGCCGTTCCCGAGGTTTTTATCAAAAATTGCTTTTGTTTGTCTCAAACAATAAACAAAAGCATGTCTGTGATAACAAAGATTATTTATATTTCTTTTCTTTGTTTCGAAAACGGTTTGACCGTTTAAAAGGAATAACACTTTGAGACATAGTAGTTTAATTTTGTTACTCTTTTAGAAGTCCTTTTAATAACAAACAAAAGCACAAGCTGAGGTAGACGTGCTTTCTACAGGAACACATTGATGTCAATATATCTAAAAATCAGTTTTTTTTTATTGCAATCGGTTGATCTCGTAGAATAACAGTTATTATGGGAGTTTGTTTATAGCGCATTCCACGCAATAAATTTCATTGGATCTCAGGGAATGGACATGTACTGCGCTTTTGTACCTTCGCATTGATGCACAATTGCATGTGACTTCAAGGCTCGCTGACGGTGGTAAAATGAAAATGCCCAAAATAGTATCGGATAAGTTGGGAGTTTATCCGGAATAGTGTAGGTAACTGTCACATATACTCCCTTTCCCTCCCCTTACGATAAATAAAAGATAAATTTCATTTTAGCAAAAACAGAAAAAAACTCTTACATATCAGTTGGTCGTATATTTAGAGCACAACTTCAGCTTTCAAAGGCAATGCACCAAGTACAATCAATACATCATCTTAATTGCAGTGTTTTATCCAAATAATAATGAAAATACAAAATTAACAAATAATGTATATGAATAAGTTCATATCCTATTATTATACCTAATCTTTATAACAGCGTGTCTGATTGGATGATACTGGTCACATGACGGTGCAATAAAACACATGTCGCCCTCACGCGCTCAAGTATCCCCGATCATATTTCCCTTATTCGGAGCCTCTCTAGAAAAATCCGCAAGAGCCACCACAACCTAGTTCCGAATAACGGAAGCAGACGACAACAATGGCGCGTCAACCTGATCATCTCTCCTATTGTGTTATTTATTTGAATCTTTTTCGGCATACTAAAATATGTATTGTCCTTGTTTTCCTTCTTCTGCTGTATATATCGCATACTTTACATTTACGAAAGTTTCAAGGAATAATTGAAGTCCTACATGTACCATCCGGACTCTTCAATATTAGGAGGTACATGTATAACTTATTAAGTACAATGGAAGTATTGAACAAGTTATTCACGTGGTATTTTCTAGGATCCTGAT
Source organism: Chlamys rubida (assembly GCA_032359455.1). Taxonomy (NCBI): domain Eukaryota; kingdom Metazoa; phylum Mollusca; class Bivalvia; order Pectinida; family Pectinidae; genus Chlamys; species Chlamys rubida. The sequence continues at coordinate 12,518 of JAUMHH010191426.1, forward strand.
TGGCTCCTTTAACTCGGCCTTTGCTGCTTGGACATCATTTTATTCCTCATTGACCATTTTCCCCACGGACACCATGCTTGTGATGAGGGAGTTTTTCCTGGAAGACTATATTTATCGCGACGCCATGTTGCGCCGTCACATATCGTCATCGTTTCGAAATCATCCATTACTTCCTGCTGTGCCATACTGGTGTGCTCCATGTAACAACTTACAGAGCGCTTTCGAACAGGAAGTTTACAGTAAAGCCGAGAGAACTGACATTGCTTTTGATTTCCAATTATCCAATGACATGAAACGTACTACATCTATTGTGGCTCTTTCCCTTGGAACAGTTTTCTAATAGTGTTTCCAGGGGAGGAGTGAACTGACGGCTTTGGCAACAAATTACTGACGACTAAGGTCCTATTCCTCTCCGGACAAGGGGCCGTGGTGGCCAATTGGTTAAGGCGTCTGACATTCTGCTACCACTAGCCCTTCACCATTGGGTCGCGGGTTCGAGACCTGCGTGGGGCAGTCGCCAGGTACTGGCCGTAGGTCGGTGGTTGTTCTCCGGGAACTCCGTCTTTCTCCACCAACGAAACCTGGCACGTCCTTAAATGACTAAAGCTGTTAATAGGACGTAAAACACAAAAAAAAAAAAACTCCCCAGACAACACTACAAAAGATTTTTAAGGGCCACAAAAGACGAGTTTCGAGAAACACCGACCTCTGGCATCAAAGTTGCAGTTTTCGTTGAAAAGCAAGGGAAGTGTTTATATTTGGAAATATACACATTTTCAAACTCAAACTTCAGCCATTACGGATTTCGTATTAGCGGGATCTCGGAGATATTAGAATCTGATTACTCCCGTAAGTCCCTCTTCCTGTAGTTTTGTATTATTTTCTGGCCAATGGACAATTATGGTAATTATGGGACAAACAATCCCATCTTTACCTCAAATACTTTGAAGAAAATAAATAATTCGAAAATGTAAACGTCATCTCCCCTGTATGGGTCCTATCTTAATTATAAGATTAGTTGGAATCTAACAGAAAACATCATTGGCGGGCCGAAAGACTAATCTAAGCGATTTAAAAATTTACTGTTGGGATTCAAAATGGGAAAAATTGAGGAAAAACTTCTATTTAAAGAAAAAAAACAACAGATTCTTGGTTTCCTGAAGTAAAAAAACCTTTTTGATCCGCCACCGAGATAACGAAGCAAGACAGAATAGTCTGAATTGTACAAGGCGAGAACCACGACACAGCGTCTGTAGCCATGATGTCAGAAGCAGGTTTCCATAGTCAAATGTGTATGAAGCAAGGACAAATATCGGCTATATTATGTAAGAGTTCTTACGGCTGAATAAGCTCGCTAAAACCATTAATACACATCCGAAACGCGGCATTTACAAATCGCTCGATCGTCCTCTGTTCCGTAACGTAGATAGGAAAATGGAAGATTGATGCATCAGACGGCGGTCACCATGCTTGCGATAAGCTCGCGCACGTCTTTAATCAGACATGTAGCAGTTAGTTACCCCTAGTAGACTTCCGATATATTTCTCCATAGACCATCATGTCCTCTTCACAACTGAATCAAATATTTTTTTAAAAAATTCAATAGCTACAGTACTGTTCTTTAGTTTACTTAAAAGCTAAGTTTGTTTTGAACGCAAACAGTAATTGAAAAGTTATTTTGTGAGCTTTTGAAAACTTCTGGTTCTATTGTCAACCAAAGAGTGTCTTGTTTGTGTTCAAAACGAGCTTAGAATGTATTTTTCATACCACATTGTTGAATCTCATTACGAATAATTTATTTACTTATTTTTCATAAACAGACGATCTTTAGTGTTATGCGGAGAAAGTAAAAATTAAGACTACATTATTTAAGGTAGAAAGTCAATTCAAAATTGACAAATATTTTTTCTCATTTTGAATAAATGTGTTTCATGTTTTGATGCAACTTCAAATGACAAGTGAATACAGTTACATAGTGTATCATTGTGCAAAGAAATTCACTTATTTTCTGACATATATCAATTGAAGTTACCAAGGCCAATGTTAGAATAACAATACTATACCGATGAAAATAAAAGATGCTGGAATTTGCGAAACCAAAACGTAAATTGTGGTAGACCATCACTTATCATGCATAATTAATGAATTAATAAAGCTGATAATTAATGATTGGTTTGGTTATATTTTGTTTAAAGTCCTAGTACAGCTAAAGTCATTTAAGGACGTATCTCCATGTATGTATGCTGGAGACAGGGTATGTTGTTGTACCTGCCTCCTTGTGATAGCGCGGATCTGATGCCGACTTTATAGTGCTATCTCACTGAATACCAAGGCACCCAGCACAGCATTCCGCCCGGTCCCATTATACTGACAACGGGTGAACCACTTGTTTGCCATTACCCTCAATGCTGAACGTTAAGCAGGGAACCACAACTATCATTATTAAGGACTTTGGTATGTCCCGGCTTGGGGACAGAATCTATTGCCTTTCTCACTTGGGCGAACGCTCAACATTAAAGCCAAACGTGAGGTAATGCAAAGCAGAACTAGAAAATAAAAGGTAGTTAGAATAAGAGATAAAAATCAAGATCCCAACTGTTGCAATTAATGAAGGTTCAAATTGGCACTTGTTAAACAGTTCCCGAACCGGCTATTCATAAATATTCATACAACAGTTTTAAATCTATAAAATAGCTATTCCTTAGCAGCGTACCAGTGCTTATTATACAATTGTGCTCGTCTTGTAGTTTTACGGGTCATTTCCAGAATAAAAGTATTGTATTATATATAATAATGGTATTTAACTGAATGTTTTGTCAATATACAATTTCCAAATATTGTATCAAATTTATTTTATTGGGTATTGAAACGATTTACGCCCGCAAGTAAGGTTTTCACTCAGACTATTGTTTGCATCAGCCGTTTAAACACGCAACAAAAACATGATATACATACATCTTCCTTACTGCAGTCTTTAAAACAGACATCATTTAGCAACGGAAAATTGTCCAAATAGGAAAAGTCACTTTTGGGATCGTTCTATAACACGCCAATGCCACTTGATGGTATCTACGCAGACAATATCGCAATCCATCATTTTCAAAAACGGCATCGCTAATGATAAGGGAGAGCAAGCTGATGACGTCATTTTATGTTTTGAATGGGTTTAATTAAGTTGAAAAATCTTGTGCGTAATCTTTTGTGAGCTATGTTTTTGCAATGTATCTATATAATTTATGCTTAAATTCAGTTGCAGCGTGTGCAGTGTAACGGGAGAAGGGCAAGAAAATGTTGAGTGTTCTGCGGACGCTGCACCTTCTGTATTATTGACGGAGCGCGTTTCTCTTGGAGCTGGGACGTGGGACTGTTTGAATTTTATGATGACGTCATGTTTAGCTGGGAAATGGTGCCATATGACACTTATGACGCTCAAAGCTGTGGTGAGCCATATATAGCTACTGCACCTTCCTATCAGATCTTCATTATAACATGCTTTAGCACAAAAAAACGTGGAATAAATAGAGAAAAATCTTACATGAACATTTTCTAATCTATATAGAAAGTCGGTCGATGAGTAACTGGGTCAATCGCCTGAGCGATTCTCGATCTAAATGCAAGTTTTTAAGACCACTGGAATAATTGATTTTCCTTTCGTGTTAGCGTCTAATCTTTGGAGCCGGTTGTTACAACGAGTGCATTTTCACATTGGAATCTCTCGAATTCATCATCATCGACAAAACGTGCTATGCAGCTTACCGAACTGTGTTATATGTTTCAAAAACCTTGCCGACAACTTGAATACTGGTGAGAATTGTTCGAGAACTGAACATGTGTGTGCTCTCCCTACACTCCAGTTGTATAGGTGCCCCGATACCTAATACTAGCATTTTGTATCGTTTGATTGATGATGTTGAGACCAGAAATGTTCCAGAAAATGACATCTGTTCTGGAAAAATCATCCATCTTGATTTTCAGATGGGGTTTAAACTTTTTAACCATCACGATTCTTACAATGACGTGTTTAGACAAACATCCGGTCGGATTAGAAAGCATTGGGTCTGTCTCAATCAGACGCTTGATATCTCATTAGGTCTATCGCAATCAGACGCTTGATATCTCATTTAGACTTTTGATACATTGGACCAGAGTTACTGCTGCCAGACGAGGGAATGCAAGGCTGAACACGTGGTTTTTTATATATATTTATTTTTTAATTTGAGTACATGATATGTGTTTTTGAACAGGAAACAAGTTCTGATGAGAACACGTATACGTTCCAAAATGCTGATTGGTTTTAGAAGAATCCTATTTTCGTTCAAACAAACAATCTAAGATGTTGTCTTAGAAAGAACGAGAGGTTATTTAAAGGAGATTACATATTTCCAACCCATCAAAATTGATAAATTAAGTTTTCATTTTTGTAACTATAATTATCGATTTTTCGTTGACGTCTTTTGTGAAATCTAATGTCCTTTGATCGTCATTGTTTATACGAATGATGCATTGATGTAGATATTTCCAGCGTGGCATACAGGATACCAAATTTCTTTTAAAAAAGGAACCAAAAAATAAAGGAAGACATTTTTGTCCATATTTTCACCTTAATAAAAGATTAAAATGTACATTTACATACATGTACCATTGAAATACAACAGCGAAAATAGAATTGTTAATTATGTTGGACAGTAAACGAGTCATGAATAAAGATGCAACACTTATGAAAAAAAGTCTTAACAAAAATAATGTATCGAACATCTAATTCACATGCCTTTTATTAAAAGTCCATATATAAAAGATGTTTAACAGTAAGGAAATGAATGACACTGTTTTTCTTAAATTTCCCGTTACTCATGTGTCAAAAACGCCATTCTTGAATGGTCTACTGTCCCTAGATGGTAGGCAAGACAGGAAAGCTATAAATCCTTAACGGAGCTAATTATCTTCTCCCCGCTACAAAAATTCACTACAGAAAAAATCATTTAATACCGTGTTTGCCATACATCCGCCAGACATGAGATTAGATGAACCCCCAAGCCAAACTTGTAAAAACAAGACTTAATTCCCCTTTTCATGATATCCATCACGTCCAAGACTTGGTCAAGCACAGGAATCGATATCCAGTAACACATGGCGTGGTCTTTAACCTTGTTAACGTAAATTAACTGTGACAATCGGCAGTTACCGATGTTTTACGGTCTCATTCGTCTGTCTCCGCCTATTGCCGGTGCTTTACGATCTTGTTCGTCTCTCTTCGCCTGTTGTCGATGTTTTACGGTGACAATCGGCACTTATCGGTGTTTTAAGGTCTTATCTGGTGACATATTTGTATTGACACTCCAGTCAACTTGCTTAGATGGCTTGACGTCCACTGGCCTACCACAATGCTCTTGACACATCTCCATCACTGAAAACACGTGTTGATCATACGCAATCCTCGTCAGAACGAGGCTACTATTAAACGCAAAAACGTCGTTATGCCTCCTGTATCCATATAGGGGTTACGCTCTCGTAGAGCATAGAACGTTAGAGATCGTACCCCCTTGGATGTCATTACATTTCATTCTGAATAAAGTGGGAATATTTATTATTATATTTTCTACAAAGCAATAAGGACGGCCCAAAATGGCTTAAAAGGGTCAACTGGCTGAACAATCACGAGAAAAGAACAAAAACATTCGAGATTGTCTGATGATGGAGGAATATAAGGATGCATGCATGTGTTTTGAGAAGATGTACACGTGTTTCACTTTGCTTGAGTAATAACAAATCTAGATATTTACTTACAAGAATATATATTCTTGTCCCCGGATACATTAGAACATTGCCGGTCATGAACCAATAGAACTTAAACAAATTCCATCAGCACGTTACAAAATGGTGACCACAGCCTACAAACACTCGCGGTGTAATTATACGAGAGGCCCATCTTTGACACACCTTGAGGACTCGCCAATAAAGGTACAGAACTACAAGAGCTACAGATAGACTTGGTTTGCTAACAGAGTGGCATTCATCATTCTCTCGGGCATGTAATGAAGACGTGCGATTGATTTCACATCGCAAGCCAACATCAATGAGAAATATAAAAACATCAATTTAATTAAATAACCTTTGAAAGTCTGATTTCGTTTTATTTCATTGATTAAAAATTGAAATCTTGCCAACGTCGAGTGCGTCTATAAGATTAGATAGCAACCGCTAAAATGATTCAATGTATATATTTATATGAAACATAGAAACACAACTAAGTAATGAAGACCATTTTTGACTCGTTCCCTGTCCGGACCTTCGGTACCAAATCGTCCTGCCTAGTTGCGGAAATCTTTTCATCTAGGTCATTTGCTGTGAGAGATTATGAGTTCGAGACCTGGTCTGTGAGAGATTATGAGTTCGAGTGGACTGTGAGAGATTATGAGTTCGAGACCTGGTATGTGAGAGATTATGAGTTCGAGTGGACTGTGAGAGATTATGAGTTCGAGACCTGGACTGTGAGAGATTATGAGTTCGAGACCTGGACTGTGAGAGATTATGAGTTCGAGACCTAGACTGTGAGAGATTATGAGTTCGAGACCTGGACTGTGAGAGATTATGAGTTCGAGACCTGGACAGGGCACAAGTAAAACATGTCTTCCTTTCGTAAGTTGTGTTTTTATTTCACATTTCTAATTATTACCACAACTATCATACCAACTAGTGTATGTTCAAAGGTGTAAGATATGAACTACCTGTCGTAATTGGTTTTGTCCAAAATCATATATGATGCTGTGGGAATTTAAGTTTAAGCTGTTTTTTATTCAACATTACCCAGCATATTTATTACAAAAAGCTTTTAAGAGGGATGGAAAAGAGCTAATACCAAATCTTCGTGATGGAATTTTGTCTGGTTTGGGTAGATCAGTATATTTTTATTTTGGAGTCTTTAGTTTATTCAAACAATGGTGTCGAATCTGGTTAATGTGCATTGGTGAGGAATAGTTTCCAATCTTTCAGTATACGTGACGAAATCTTTCATTGCAATCTACTCTAGCGTACGAGAGACAGGATGAAGAAGCCGTCACCCATTCTCGAATTCCGAGAGTTCGAATATTTCAAAATCGAAGTTAACCTTACGCAACACCTTGTGGTTGATACAAGCAGACAGGTTTGACGTCTTGGATAAATATTACCGGAATCGCGAAGCAGCGTAACGGTTAAATCGACAGGCTTTGAAATCGGATGTAGCTCCTATGTGATCTGCAAAGAAGTTTGATCAGTCTCACGATTGGCCAGGTTTTTATGTTTGAAACCAATCAAATAGCTTACCATAAGCCTTCAATCTTGTCGTGACGTATCCCGGGGATGATCGAGAACTGGAAACCTTGTACATATACAACAATGGTCAGTGGTGTCCATCACCCAGAGACCTGGACATGATGGAACGTTTCCGCGACATATTGTTTGATGAGTTAGGGTGACTATCTCCTCATAAAAAAGTTATTCCAACAAAATCAAATAGCTTTTAAATGACACATCTGAAGTAAACGGATACTGCAGTAGAAATCATTATTTGTATTGTGTTTTATCTATGTCGTGTTCAAACCGCAGATAGCTATGGATAGTAGCCAAATAAACCCAATTTCGCGTTCAATCGAGATTAATGTGTCTACAAGTCTGGAAATTCTTCCAAAATTTATAAATCATTTTGATGTTGTTTTTCTTTTAATCAGTCCAGAGGCCAGCAGTTTTTCCATTAGTATTTCGAAAGAATCGAAAACACACACCAAGACGGTTTTAATTTCCTTCGCCTATATGACAACTTGGGCAAGAAGGAAGCGTTGTAATGTACATATGTATACTGTCATCACTGTCTGTCAGCTCTGATTGACGGAAATACGCACAGGGACGTTCAAAGAGTAACAGGTCCGCGCGCGAATAATAACATTGATATCAACAGATATTCGTGATGTCCATATATCTATGGTACGTATAGCGTTTATGTAGCGAATGGTAATCAAGGATGGTAACATAATCAACGTGGGTACCTCACGGGATATTTAGATTCTCATTAATTCGGGGAAAATGGCGATCGTCAATTCGACTACATCACGAACGATTGTTTCAGCGCGTCACTTCGGGTTATTTTACAAATAATTGTTTATTTCCAGAACAACGAAATAGATAAGAAGGAAATGTCGCTTACCAAACAAAGACAAAAATAAGAAGAAAAAACAGAAAGCCGAAATGTAATAGTAAAACCGTGATTCGAAAAACGCCAGGTATTCCGGAAGGGTAAGCGTCTGGTGCTTCTTCATTGTCGGCACCCGCCATGTGAACTGAGGTCAAATCCTATGGAATGTTCGTTTATGAAGAACAACCGGTTTGTCTGTTTATAAATTTAACAATTTCGGGTATTAATCCTGGCGGACCTGCAAATGTTTTTGCAGGCCTTGCAAGACTTTGTCAAGGCTCGCCTGAAAGCAGCATCGGATTACTATGTCCGACCTTATTTAATAAACGAACAACTGTAGTCCGACCGGTTTAACCGTTTAAACGAAAGCAGCCCTAGTAATGACACGTTCTCAAATGAATACCGGTGTAGTGATGATGAAACCACAAGGCACATACATGAACAAATGAGCAAAAACATCGATACTCGTGCCGCACAAGATAATCGTGTATTTTCTAGTAGGAGGATCATAATGGCAACCAAACAATTTACCCACAATCTTAACCCACCGGCATCTCTCAAAACCCTGTGTTGTAAAGTGTCTGTCAGAATTCGATATCCATTACACATATCGCAATATTCCAAGGGTATTTGTCATACCCAATCAAACATCGTAGGTGGTGTTAATTAAGGGATGTTACTAACAAGAAAGGGGAAATAGAAATAGTAACATTGATTGTGTAGTTTAGTAGTGAGCCATCCCTGTCGTTAATGTTTCAGCGCTTTAGAGTAATTTTACATTACACATAGTGCGCTATATAAATGTTGTATATTATTATTAATGGTGTATATAATTATGATTAATATTATAACGTTGATTGATAACAAAATTAACAATCAGAGTTGTCGTTCCTTACACTACATGTAATTAACACCTCTGTCAACGGCTGCATTATAATTAGCCGCTGATCATGTGACACTTGGTCATGTGTCGCCAAACCGTACAATATGGCGACCATAGACAAAATTCACCAAAATGTCATTTTTTCTGTATTCCAATGCTTAAAAAACAAAACCTGACTGATCTTTCTGCGTAATTTTGATATAAAATCTCTTATGTTCATGAATCCAACAAGTGCTAACAACGTGGTTTCGTTTATGTGGCGGACGTAGATGCCAAGCCGTATTACACAATGGCGAATGAATACAAATATAATCCTTATGGTGACAAATTTAGGAGAAATGAAGTTTTTTAATCAATTGGTTCCTTAAACATTGCTGAAATTATCCAAAGCTTTTGATAAAATATCTGTTCAAGACTTTGCCACGAATCTTGGCATTTAGCCGTTGGCAAGTGTAAAGAACGACAACTCAGGGTAGAGATTGCTTATTACAATAACGTTTGATGACGTAATGGTGAAGAGGTATTTTCCGATAATGTCGGATCTCAACAGCAGGATAGCATATCTGGCCCCAGGCCTGCTCTTCTTTGGTAAACGTACATACATAACAAGCTCAGATTTACGTCACCAGTCTTTCATATTTGACACAGAAGACCAGCGAAGACACGAGTATATTCCCCATCTAATCATTTCAGACGTTCACACGTCATTTTCACGTCAGTGTTTGGCAAGTGTCGACCGCGTATCTTTCATCTCTGGCGACACGTCATGCCCGAGAGATAATAGCCGTAGCTTAGCGTTCTGCTTGTTAAACTTGAACCATAAATAATATTTCTTGATAACTAAAATGGCAGATTGGCGACAAAAACATGTTTTCTTTAATGACGTTTGGACATTATTGGACTGATAACGTTGCCAAGAAATCTCAAAGAAGGGGTGAAAAAAGGGATCTGTTTAGCCAATTTAATAACTATATTGTTTCTGTTTCCCTTTAAAAATAATTGTAATAGACCTAATCTTGATATTTCATACTCTTTATAGACAAGCTTTCTACATATTTCCCCTTATATTTCTGAAATGGTCTATGGTCTATGGTCCTTCCGCATCATTCGCATAGCGTTCCAGTGATAGAGTTAACGTCGGAAAGGATATATACTACATTATAATCAAGTTACCTATCCTTAGGCACGGTGCTGACTTCACGTGGGGTTCACGCGGATTTTATTATAAGTAATGTACAACATTGAATAATTCAATTATAACTTTAGCCCGAAGAGGCTCGATGTGTACGCGTAATACAAGACGGGTTTACAATACAGGCATCGCTTAAAAGTACACGAATAGAGCCCCGAGACAACTTTCATGAATATTCAGAAAAGTCTGAAAATCTAGAACAACCATGTGACCTGTTGATCTTGACCTTCAGTAGTGGTCAGTTTTGGCTCCTTCAAAGGTCACTGTGAAGGTGAAATGTACTTTTACGATGTATATAAATTTGTAGAACAAGGATGAAAACAACATGTCCTAATATAGCCACCTAAACGAAGATGAATTGAATCTTGTGGACATGTCTTAAACTTTTAAACAGTCTACTCGATATCAGAAGGTCAAATTTAAGCTGTGAAATTGAAATAAAAGATTGTTTACTTCAAATCGGCTACTCATCTAATAGGATAGACATTTGCAACCGTTTTTTTGCAAATAAACCAATTCAATTCACGACAATAATCTTAAATGTCTCTAAAACGTTGATATATCTATTACTTTTTACTGGTAAACCCTTCCTTATATAATCAATAGCACTGCTTTAGAAACGCTTTTGTGAGAGGTTTACTTCATAAATACTACTTTCAGCGAGGTGTTCATTTGTAATCCCAAATTTTATTGGCGGGTTTAAACGAATTTTTGTTCATAAATACAATCTTTAGGGAGGTTTGTTCACCGATTACTGCTGTAACTGTGTTCAGTTCTTACGGGAGGTTTTGTTTCTGCAAATGTCATTTTCTGTAAAGGAACAATATTAACGTAGTAATATGCAAAGAGACAGTGCTTCAAGCAGACACCATCAACGCATAACATGGTGTAAATATACCCCATCGCAAAACATCAGACTGAGTCATTGGGCCCAATGCATGATTTACAAACACATAGAAAGGTGTCATTCTGGACAATCCGCTCCAATTAACGGACCGCCGATCTACAAGCCCTGAGATCAGGGATGGGAACAGATAACGTATGTAGCTTCCTAGGAAAGAGGTCACGTGGCTACGACTGGGATCATCGAGGTCGATCAGTCCACTCTGCTAATTAGGACAATCTCATTCCGTTGGAAACTGGGCGTGGAGCATACAGACTCCTCGCCATAACCTGTGTTTACCTCTAACGAGAGAGCGGCTCACTCTTGTCACTGACGAGTGTTCGATTTGTCAATACCTTCCTTGTGAATGAGAAAATAATCGGTGTCCAGAATTCAGGTTCATGTAATCATAAAAAATAGCTGGTGCATGAAAATATGACATTCATTGATTTGTAATTTGTCTATAACATATTAAGGGAAAACATTTTTTGCATGAATTTATATTTCGGTTATAACACATTTTAACGGAAATATGACATTCATTGATTGTATTCATATTTCAGAAATTAAATAGGAATGCATTACATTCATTGATTTGTATTTTTTGTATAACGTTTTACTTGAAGACATGACACTCATGATTGTTTTCCCTCTATGAACTTTTTACAGAAATTTGATATGACATCCACTGTTTTGTATTTCCTGGTAACATTTTAAACCACAAGACATGACATAAATTGATTTGTATTTCCTGTTTACGTTTTTTGAAACTGAAACATTACATCAATTCATTTTATGATTTAAATATAACAACTTATTTAAGATGACATGACTACTATTGAGTTTCTACTGAAACCGATAACATGCATGTTGCATGTAATCTTGTTATTCACTGTAATTTTCTTGATTTCAATTTCAGGTCAAATTCAGATAAATTTCATGTCAAATATCCAAGTCAGTTTTACCTGTAAAGAGCAAACAACGTTCATCTCATGTCAAAAAATGACCTAAATGACCCGAACTTGACATAAAATTGACCTGAAAAAATGTTTCGTGTTTAAGTGACCTGAATTGAACCTGAATTTGACCTGAAATTCAGGTCCTTTTCAGGTCAGGGTTGCTTCAGGTCAAATGGACATGAAAAAAATTTAGCATGTGTACATTATGTTGATAGCAGGTTTAAACACCATTGCATATTCAAAATTTGTACCTGAATTGAGAATGCAAATAAGTAGAGGGATATGAAATATAACAGTTTCTATAATAAGCAATTAATTTTAAAAAGAAATATGGGGATGGGGAGTGGAGGTACCCATACAATAAGTTGTCTACAGGGGTACTGTAATTTGACACTTTAATGCTATGAACAGCAATAAACTAATTGAAATATGACACAATGTCGTTTTTAGTGCCCCTCAGATATCTTGACACTTGGGTATTCTTTTGTTGCCGTTTAGATCTTTATATCGTGTTTTATCTCTGTAATACTTCTTTATAGATTTGTTTTGTTTTCATGAATTACTGTTTTGTTTTTTCTTTATTTATGTGAAGTCATGTATGTAATATATAAAATCATGATGTTTTTTTGAATATATAAAAAATCATAGGGGTATTTTTGAGAATTCTTGTGAAGTCTACTCAATAAAATTTGTATCATGGGTACCGTTAATCTGGTGAAATGGCTTGTTCTTTGTAACGGCGTTTGCCATTGGCTAAAGCCTTAATTATTGTATTGCAGTAAAGCATATCCATGTATACAGACGTGATAGGGATTTGTAAAACGAAAACTCATAAAATTATGAAGACATCACAAAAAATCGGACGATCAGACATAGCGGTGACGTACGTTTTCTGATACTTTCGGTTCACAATTTCTTCAGCCAATTGAAAATATCGTAACAGATTAACAATCATGAGAATATATTATACAGATATCTAACAAATTTTAATAAGAAATACCAGACGAAAAAAACTAATTATGAGATTGATTTAAACTATAAATAACAGGATTTTGAGTTAATATTGAAATTTTTTCGAAAAGAAATAGTAAATTTTCTAATAAGAGTCACAAGGTTTTGATTTTTCATCACAAAATTTGGAATAGATATCACAAGTTTCCAATAGGTATACGTAATATGATTTCACAAAATGTAACATTTTATATGCAAATAAGAACAATTCACAACATATTTCACACTTTCTATCATATAATTCACACGATTTAAAACATAACACCAAGATATGTGTAATAATACAATGTTTGATACGCCATACTCCGCTCATACAGAACGACTTTGACATTTTTTTCGAAACTAAATAAATTTTTAAATGAGAATATTGATACATTTGTAATATAAATGTACATATACGTGTATCCGATCACCATGGAATAATTACGATACAAGTAAGTAACTACGGCTGTATCGGAGTGGCCAAAACTAACACGTTAATTGCTTGTATGACCAAAGTCACATTATTATGAAGACGGAGTGTAGATTAAAATGCTACTAGTCTAAATATATTCTTCTTTACGATCACGCTATGCTAAACACATAAAACACTGCTGACCCGGCAGAAGAGTTTTCTAGCATTGTAAACGGTTTACGATCAGCGTTCTACATCATTACAACCGATACATAAACACGCGCTTTCTACGCCGACTGTTTAGACGCCATTACTGCAAAAGGGTAATAATTGTGGTACTTCCTTTACCACCCAAAACATCATTTTGGAATGAAAGAGCGGAATGCATCCCTCATTATCGCAGTCATGAATCAAGCGCTGCCCATCAAAGATCACGTGTGAGAAAATAGAAAAGCAGGAACACAAGCGCGCGCAAATCAATTAGGAAACAATTATTACGGGTACTGTGCTTACTGCTAGGGATATAGTATGTTTATGGCTAACGCTATTTTTCGCTAATTAGCTTTGCACCTAATATATTACATCACCCTAATAACATCATAACTTGTCTGTACTGGGCTCTTATGACGTCACAATGACCCCACTGTAGTGCAAACATGAATCGTGTTAAGATGTTTGTCGTTATTTGTGGTTAATTTTTCCACACCAGATTGCCATCTCTGGCTTACATTTATGTACAGTTGCAAATAGGTACGAATCTCTACAGTAAAGGTTAAACAAGAAAATATCAAAAAGAATTTGGAATGTGTTGGATGGGCGGAACGGGTGCGTATGTAGATGCTGGCGCGAGGGGAGGGGAGCTTGTAGTGCAGTTGTTAAAATATTTTTCGCACCTTTTATTCAGTAATTTCATATAACAGATCAAGTAATTAGTTACAATTGACACTGTTCCTAGATTTGGCAAAATGTTCCGAAAATCATAATGAAATGCTACATAGCATAATGTGGAAGTACGGTTGGAATCTCGACTACAGCAAACATTTCTTTAAGAGATAAAGGTTGATGAAAACTATTGGCACTTTTTATTAACGTCATAATCTCATTGAGTACTATATATATTCTTGTGCGGCATGAGTGTCGATGCTTTTCATGTATATTACTGTTACTAGTTTCGTTGTCACTGCCGTGGTTCTTTGTTTGAGGACGTAACATCACTGGTTTTGACCTAGATTTACATGTTCCAATTACGGTGTATTTAAACTTCGGTATTGGCTTTTTATGAAAAGTAAAGTGAGTAGTTACAACTTTAACTGTTCCCAGAAGTGTTAAAACAATTCAGAATCTAATGTGATGTCGGCTGTTGTTAACAGATTTATGAAACATGTATCGATTGAAAATAAATGTATTTACATTGTTATATAATTAACATGATTCGCATGTGAACAATGCTGCATATCTAGCAAGAAATCTAAACGTCATACAGTTTCTGTTATAATGCCCTGGGTTATACTGAAAACTACTTTTTATTCTGACGACAAAATGTGCCAAGTTTTTTTAAACGTACCCTAACTTCATGAATTCCTTAAGGTGAGTTTATCCATTTGGAAGCATCACCTGAATCAAAGAATAATCTTCAGTAAAAGAATGTTTTTCTTAATTAAGGGAATTTAGCAAAACTCAATGGTAAAACCTTTGTTACGTCATTTACTAACATTATACGTTTCGATACCTTCAAGTTTATTAACTTCTATATATCGCCTTCAGGTACCCTAAAGACATGCACTTCGCCATATCTAATTTTGGCCCCACTACCTTCCATTGAATTTCGAATACACTGGATAAACCAAACCTGTCGGCAGTGAGGTCTAAATCTAGACCGTTTGACAGCGTTTGAACCCCGGTTCGCTGGCACGCGCAGACTCAACTTCCGGCGTGAAGGTAAACCTTATGTCAGATCTCCAAAGAGGGTCTTAAAATAATCATATGGATATTGCCAACTGTTAGGGCAGTCCTTGGTGAGCCATTTATTGTCCGAGTCAAATTCAGCATTTAATATTTGTATTTGAAATAAATAAAATAAAGAGCACTGAAAGAGGTATTTTCCGGAAGTCACAACTGTTAAAAGAAATGCACTGATTAGCTTGATGTATTGATATGATCCAAGGGCTTTTGTCAGGACGAAACATTACTTCATCTTGAAGAAACGATTGTGAGGTGAGAAATGGGTCTCAAGCATAATGAACGCAATGACTAAGAGTAATGACTTGTGTTCTTCCCACGCACAAACAAGAAACAGCAGCAAGCGTTATTGGATTATTTAATTACTTTCTCTCATCTCTTCATATGCAAGAATCACGTGACACATTTGGAACACCCATGTGGGATAACTCTATCCCACCTAGGTGCACTCGATGACCCCTGGTTCAAGAACTACATTTTCTCTAAATTATGACAAGGGAGTGCATGATAACAAATAATTGAGTTCAAAACTATCACTGCTCAATCGTTTTGAAACGTGACGCCACTTCAATGTGATACGTGACGTCATAGCTTGAAAATTAATTAAATATTGGTATAAATTAGCATTCCAGTAACAGTTCGCGCTGCTTTAAGCTGAATTTGTACTCTGATGATATGATAAGTACACTCAGTATTACTGCACTTTGCATCAAAAGTGTTGGATGTTGAAATTGGAAGAGTAAGTGATACATGTAATATATAGAATGTAAATCATTTTTCCGGGTCGAATATCCGCGAAAGAGCATGAACAATATTTGTCATTCCCATAATGAGTTTTGTATTGCATAAAAGTTTCTTTTAAAAAAGAAATATGGAAAAACTCTTCACACATTGTCGCATCAACCTGATAAAATAACAGCGATTTCTCCCTCAACTGATATCTCAGCCTTTTATGAAGCATATGTCATCCTCAATTGTTATCTATAAACGTGGTATAATGTTTTCACTATTCGCTTAAAATTTTAAAAAAAATAATAACTTTTTGATATTTTCTTGTTTTGGTACATTTTGTAGTTATTAGTGTAAGGTTTGGAAGCCAGTATTTGTTATATACATATGTATTACAGTTTATTACATATTCTATAAAATAATGTTACATAATGTCGTTATTTTCTTTCCTTTTAGACTGTGCCAATATTAGGTTTATTTCAAACGAGCAAAGGATACTAATAATGTATAATCTGGTTCCTTGTAAAATAACGTTTTCCAGATAACGTTAAAATCAGCAATATACCAATTATCAAGATCCCACACTTCACACGATCTAACTACTATTTCTGTAATTCGTCCATATTAAACCTAGATTTTAATTAATTTTCTTGCAGAAAAAATTGTTTTCTACATGATTTATTTGTTGTTCATTCAGCACCTGCATTCGTTAAGACATACGCATACAAGTACTTTTCTATGATTTAGTTTTAAAACAAATTCGACGCTTTAATATTAAGTATAAAAGTATATATTATGAATTATAACAACTTGTAAGACCCCTCTCCCTTAACAATCAAATAACAACATTGTAAAAGCGACATTCAACATATATACATTATAACACTGCTAAATCACCGGAATGAAATGATAAGAAACCGAACGGAAGTGCTGAGGAAAGTATATACTACTCAAAAGAGATAACTGTGGCCATCAAGGTTACAGCAAACCCAGGGGACTTTAAACATATATCAGAAGAGCCTACAACCTAGTTTCTTGAAAGATTAATGTAACACTCATACAGGTGAGTTCACCTTTAAAATTTAGTAATTGATACAATATGCTAAAAAAGAAATATACTGCATCATACAGTTATTTCTCCCTTCTAGGATTTTTGTTTTTGTTTTTGTTTTTGTAATTCTTCAGCAATAGTTGGGATAGGGATTACCAGGGTTGAAGGGCCCTGGGTTCAATCTCAGAACAATGATTGCCCTCAACGGAGGAGGGTTTTCGTTCGCCATACATA
>JAUMHH010191427.1:0-14096 GCA_032359455.1 Chlamys rubida
GGCCTCGGGCCAATATGACAGACCTCGGCCTAATAACTGGGCCAATATGTAATTAGCTAATTATTAACCCTATAGTATGTCACAACTGTAGTGTAATTAATATGAATACCATTAATACAATTTTCGATGGAAATTTCTGCTGGTAATTATCTGTGGGACTATTAAATTACTCGGCGGTAAATTCATTTGATAGCTTTTTATTGGTTAGTTATGAATAGTTAACGTTTTTAGTTAGTCAGCGTAATTAACATCTAATAACAATTAATAACCAGTAAATTAGATTTTCTTCACAGATTCCCACTATTACGATACGATTGTGTAACGAAACTACGACGCAGCTATTGACCAATCATAATTCATCTGTTACTCTGTGTATCCAAAAATAGCCCTATCTCTAATCAGCTGTTTTGCTATATCACTACGCTTAGTAAAAACCTCCGCGTATAAAGTAATCCTGCATGTTGTACGCTGGTTGCAATACACAGACTTGACATTTCACAAAGTGTACATTTACAGGTTAGTGTTTATTCAAAGGGTAAGATTATTTAAATAACAACCCTCCAAAATAATGAGTAATTTTTACAACATACGGACATCGCGCATGAATAAATAGAAAGGTCGAATGACAATCGATGTGCGTAAATTTTGCAGACTTGCACAACAGCGTGGACTCGTAGGACTGACGGACAGTTTCGCTATAGCTTCTATTGGAGTAACACATATTTCGTCTTTTCTATTTCAGAAAACACGTTTTCTTGAAAGTATACTTGAAAACGGTGTTGTCACCATGGAATGTGCTAACCGTTTTCAAGGTTTGTGTTACGAACAAGTTGTCCGTTTACATGAAGTGATGGAAGAAGTGGTACCCATTCATGGTCGAGGAAACTTTCCAACTATGGACATTAAACTGAAGGACTTGGTACGGGTAGTTCGAGAAAAACTGCGAACTGATGGGGTAAGTGTCAAAGATGTTCGTTTAAATGGGGGAGCTGCCAGCTACATTTTTGGCACAGACAATGTTCGTTCATACAACGATTTGGACCTCATTTTTGGGGTAGACCTGTCAAACCACAATGAGCTACAGAAAATCAAAAACTGTGTTTTGGGATGTTTATTAGACTTTCTACCAGACGGTGTCAACAAAGAGAAAATGAGCAGTTGTAGTCTAAAGGAAGCATATGTCCAGAAGATGGTAAAAGTTTGTAATGAGCACGGTGACAGATGGAGTTTGATATCCCTTTCAAATAACAAGGGGAAGAATGTGGAACTCAAGTTTGTGGATAAGATGAAGAGGCAATTTGAGTTCAGTGTGGACTCGTTCCAGATCATCCTGGACAGTCTATTGACGTTCTACGAAGTCTCGGCTGCACCCATGAGTGAAAACTTCTACCCAACAGTTGTAGCTGAGAGTGTGTATGGGGACTTCTGTGAGGCCTGGTACCACTTGAACAAAAAACTAATTTCTACAAGAAATCCAGAGGAAATCAGAGGAGGGGGACTATTGAAATATTGCAACTTGCTCACCAGGAGCTACACCCCTGTGGAAAATATTGACATTCGCGCCATGGAAAGGTATATGTGTTCTCGGTTTTTCATTGATTTCAGTGATCTGAATCAGCAAAGACAGAAGCTAGAGTCGTATCTAAATAACCACTTCAGCGGGGAAGAAGAACTCAAACACGATTACCTGATGACACTGTATAGAGTGGTCGATGAGAGCACAATTTGTCTGATGGGACATGAACGTCGTCAGACCTTGAACTTAATACATCAGCTTGCATACCAGGTGTTGATGGAACAGGAACGCAGGGCACATATCAAGTTCCTGGAAATTCAACAGTTTGATCAGTTGAACAACTTAACTATTGATCAAGTGTTCTTTCATGGTCCCTATTCACCAAACAATGGGAATCAGTATTTCAACATATTACCAACAAGTAGTGTTTTCCAAATCAACGGATCATCATCTTGCCCCTTGTGTCCGACATATTTGCAGTGTTCATAGCAGCCATCATTGCCCCCAACCCCCTATCTTGATTGAATGAGAAGATTAAAGATGTTGGTGTATGGATAAAGATGGAATACCTTTTCAACTGATAGGTGCAAGTGTTGTAGTTCTGATGCTGTATATCATTTATATGTCCAAGACTTCGTTAATTGCCATTGATAGTGGCTTAATATACAAGAAGGAAATTATCTAATTTTTAATCACATCTGCCTCAGCTGTAATTGAAGATGGGAATTACTAGTTTTGAACATGTTATTGGATGCTCGTCGAGTGTAAAGTGTATGGGTGCTTTCCAACCTGGAAAATGAAGTTCTAAATATAAACATAGACAAAGGTTGAAGGAAATTACAGGATCAAGACACGATCTTTTCATTATGGTGGAAACTTTCTTTTATTTTTATTTGGTGAAATATGATTTAATGATTTTTTTTCATGTCACATATGTTTAATGTTCAATTATTATGAATTAAACTAAAAATGTATTTTGAAATATGTCTTGGATATTATTGACATCCTTCCAATTTTGAAATGCAGTTCTTGATAATCAGTTTATAATGTAGTCATCATTTTTAGTGTACACATTTTTTAATAACTGATTATTTTACTATATAAAGCTAAATATATCCATGCTCGTAAAAATAAAAAAAAATCCAGTTTATATGTAACAAAAAAAGTGCTAAACCAAATGGAAAATGTATAATTATTAGTTTGAATCACTGCATCAGAATTAGTTTTGTCATGTAGAGAAACGTTGCGGTAGCTGCTTCAGGTAGACCTGTCCTGCACAGCATGGATGAATGCCTACCAAGTAGACATGATTTTGTGACAGTAGTATGGATCATGGCAGTTAAAGGGGCATGTTTGTATTCGACAGAGCTTGGTGTACTATTTTTTTTGTACAGTTCAGACCAATTAAGAATGATAACACTGTCAAATATATATCCAAGGCATATTTTAGTTAACTTCAAGCAGGCAGCAGATAGAAATATTCAGGCATAGCAGTAGGAAGTATTGTTAAGCCTCAGTCAACTAAGATATGATTCCATAGATATTTCGATAGTAATTAGAATTAATCTTTTTACGAGACGATAGCTGCTGAACATAAGTTGTCATGTGTATGATGTTGATGAGTATATTGCATTATAATGAGAGATTACATGTCAAGCCAGTGGCTATCCAATATAATGATACTGTGATATATTATTTTTGGAAGATCAATACGTGAAAAAATATTAGTGTTTTCAGTAGCTGTTGGACTATGTCTAGATATATCAGTTTGTATCTTCCTGCCAATATTGCATACTAATAGGGGGTGGGGCATTGGGTCGGGAGGGAAAGTTAACATGAAAGTGACCAACTACGGGGATTGTGCAAAATTGATTTCATTAAGATATAAGAAGTACAGGTGTACATTTTATTGTACCTTGCTGTATGCATCAAACACTGAAAAAGACCAGGTTTTGGGAATATGTCGAAATACAGGATTGCAAAACAAATATGAGTTAGACATGAATTGATAAAGTTAAGAGCAAAAAAATAGAAAAAAAGGAAACTTCATTCCTGCTCATTTTCATCATAATAACTTTTGAATTTAAAAAAAAAATTATAATACTACAGTGCTTAATTTAGTATTGATTTTTATGCTGAAATTACCATTTTGATTGTGCTATTTTTTTCTTCAAGTGCTCTAATTGAATTTATTCAAGTTGGCGTTCAATTTGTCTCTGCAGGTATGCTATATATATATATTTAGAATTAATTTGTGCAATTTTGTTTCCTACAAATTGTTAATATCATTAAATCAATTCAAATTGTGAACGTTTATGTGACTTTATATACAGGTGTACTATATAATTTCATGTTGATCTGGTTCATTTCCACTCCTGCTTGCCGGGTATGTTCTTAGTGACCGTGACAAAAAACCTGTCATATGCCTAGTTATAAATTTCAAAGATCAGAAATTAATCCATGAAAATTTAAGCATGAATTCTAATTAGAATTGTCACAGTTCATGTCACATGCTTTGTAAAAGTTGGTGGTAAACTAAACAAGTATTTTTAAGATTCAAGTGACCTGCAATCAGTTGCTGAACTTGGTGCATATATGTATGTAAATGTCTTAGTGCAGCAATGGTGCACATGATTGTTAATCTGTTAAACACAATCATTCTGTAATTGTTAAACACAATCATTCTGTAATACAAGTGCTGACAATTAGATCTATATAATGGGGCATTCTGCAGTTCATGTTTAAAAGTTTAAGGAAAGGAGGGCCCTAGTAAACACGGTGTTGAAATAAAATACCCAGGAATTTCGGAGCAGGGTCTTCATTCCACATTGATCTGTGGTTGAGAATGATATCGATGCAATTTAAATTTACATTGAAATAAGAGAAAGTAGCTAGGTGTAGGTGTTACTGTGATGCACATTTTAATTTAATAGCTTGAATACATAAGGTTAAAGTTCTTGCATAAATGTCTCGTAGAGTAGAAGTTTGCTGACCCAGGTTATTATATATAGGTAATTGCCTTATTCTAGTTTCATGATTTTCTTCTGGACTTGGCTGCGTAGCTAATAAATAGCCACTGGCTATGTTGTGACCAATGTGACAGAATACCATCATACAGTGCAGTATATATAGTTATTTATTGAAGCCAGGTGTAACAGTAACACACAAGCTGTATATTATGGTGTAGATACACTACAGGAACTGGTGGCTAGCTGTATGTAGCTCTAGTCTACACTGTAGAATACCAGAAATACTAGCAGTGACAGGCCAATATAGCTACTGTATTGTAATGGACGGTAACTGCATATTGAAGAAACCCTAGTCTTGTAATGTTATTGAAAAACCTTTCTCAAGATCATTCTTACCTTAAAATTTCTTAAATTTCACATTTTCCTATCAGATGTTCTAGAGTTAGATTTTCTGCATGCAGTTCAATTTTTTAAAGTCAAAAGTTGAATTGGCAACATAAAGACAAACATTTATTATTCAGTTCACATTTGACAAAAATATAGGCCTTGAAGTAGATAATATTTTGAGATTTCATCATGATTAAAAGGCCTGGCTTACAAAGTAGCTAGTTGTAATGGGGAGCAGTCGTGGTATACAAGACTACAATAGGTAGCTACAGCAAAATGTATAGCTAGCTGGTATACAGGGGGTAGCTAGCTATATATTGGAGCAGCCCTGGTATACAGGAGGTAGCTAGCTGTTCAGTGGTGCAGCCCTGGTATATGGGAGGTAGCTAGCTATATATTGGAGCAGCCCTCGGGTACACAGGAGGTAGCTAGCTGTATATTGGAGCAGCCCTGGTACACAGGAGGTAGCTGTATATTGGAGCAGCCCTGGTACACGGTAGCTAGCTGTATATTGGAGCAGCCCTGGTATTCTGTAGGTAAATACCCAGTAGCTGTATATATATTGAAGCAGCCCAGATGAACAGGAGGAACTGGTATTCAGGAAGTAGCGAAATGTACGGTATATTGGTGAAGCCCTAGTTTACAGCAGGTTGCTAGCTATATTGGAGCACTCGAGATGATAAGCTGTATATTGAAAAAGCCCCGTCATTGGAGTAGCCCTGGTATACTGTAATACAGGAGGGACAGTTGTATATGGGAGCACCCCGCCTATGTATACAGGAGCTCCAAGGAGTTTTACATAGATGTAGAATTGAAATGCTCATCATACGTTTATATATAGGAGCTTTAGGGATCTAGCTGTACATTGGAGGGCTGAGGGGACAAGCTGTATAGTGGAGCATCCTTGTTATACAGGAGCTCCTCCAGGGACAGCCCTGGTATACTGGAGGGAAAAGCAGCCCTGATAGTGTTAGCTCCAGGGACAGCCCTGGTATACTGGAGGGAACAAGCAGCCCTGATACAGTGTTAGCTCCAGGGACAGCCCTGATACAGTGTTGCAGCAGATTTAAGTACCCAAAATAATAGCTGTGTATTGCAGTCTACATTTGGCCTCTATATAGCTTACAGTGTAGGTTAACTACCATTGATTATTGACTGAACTCATCCGTCTGGCATCAAACTTTGGAGATATACATATATATACACTTCACCGTCTTTGATCCGAGTACATATGAAATATTTACATAGTCACACACAGAAATCTTGCTTTTGTACTTAAAGATTCATAGACAGAGCAGTTGTGCTTTGAGTCGAGTAGTGTGTGAATTAGATGTACCAAATAAGGCTGGAGTCCATAAAGTGTATCGATCTAGAGTTAATAGATTTCTACTTGATGAAGAAAACAAGATAAGGGACCAAAATGTTCTCAGATAATTAGGTCAGGCACAGAAAATAATGTAGGTATGTACAAAATTTGAGTGTATAAATTTATAATAGTTCCATCACTTGTAGCTTTTTGAAGTTACAATCATTATATATCTACACATTTTCTCTTTTGAAACTAGTGATATTGTATATGAATTTTATGTGTTGAACTGTGATAATTAAAGCAATAGTCATTATTGCTAAATGTTTCATCTGATCTGAGTGACTATAATATCACTGCAATTTGATTTATGTCAATTTGCAAGGATTTCCATTATGTAAACATATATGGCATATGTATGACGTGTTTTCTCAGCTCATTGAAATATCCTATTATATGTGGTTTTAAAAAGCTATATGTAGGAGATAGATGTGTTCACCATTCATATTTTTTATTTGGTATAAATGAAATTAAAGTTTTTCATGGCAATGATAGCATACCAAACATTTTTTTCGCTGGTAGGAATTGAAGTATGTGATGAATATTCATCCAAAATAGGAATGGACACGTTTGCGCTGATTATGCTTTGTTATACTGTGTATCACGTTGTATAGGGCACATGTTTATACAACATGTCTGTCAAAATGAAGGTATTTTCATATAAGTTTGTAGTGTCAAGAAATGTGACAAGAAATGTGTCAAGAAAACAGGTGTGCTGGTATATGTTCAAAAATGCACATATGTGAATCTCCGACGGCTTTGTCTGGCGACCAAATTTCGCTAATGCTCAAAATTAGATTTCTCATTTCAAATTAAAAATTGAATAGAATGATAATAAAGATGTTCTATAAGTTGGACTGAATTGATATAAATGCTTTGTTTGTGTATATCCCAATATTGTATATATGTTCATGTATATATACTGTACTACAGAGAAAAATAATCATTTGTATAAATTCAATTGCATTATTACATTTATTTGCTTAATTTTGGCCAAAAGTTACTGTATGGCATTTCAAAGTCGACTTTTTTGTTAGTCTGGAGCAGGCCTCGTACGATAATTTCTATCAAACTTTAGCTGAACTTGGTGTCTTCTCTTCTCGACAGCTGCCTGTATGTCTAATCTGTATCTCAATTTAGACCACTTGTTGGTTTTTCGGTCACTGAAAAGTTGATTTGAATGTTTGTTATCAATTTGTTGAGCAGGTGATTCAGAACCACAAGAGTGGTTTTATCTATCTAGAACAAACACGGTTCACCAAACTTATCATAGTACTGATACATGCCTTTATATAGCTACATTGATGCATTCATTGGAACATGTTCACATCGTGTACAATACACTGTATATAGGATGTAGCTGATTACAGTGAATGTTAACTGACATTTGTACCACCACATATAACATTTTAAGTTGTTTTTTTAGACAGTTCATAATTTTACCAAAATGAAATACTTTTGGATTAGAAACTCTTCATAAATATAAAGAAGTTTTGATTTTTTTTTTAAACTGACATGGATCATGAGAAATGTGTATTATTTTCAGCTATGTCAGTTCATACCGACATGGCAATTAAAAAATACATGATTTTATTTGTATTAACAAATAGATTTTATTTTGTTAATAATACCATGCTTTAGCTATGAAGTTTAGGAATAGGTTTATTTTTATCCTTATATGATCATCACAAAACCTCAATGTCTAAGTTGCTTAATTGAACACACACTTAATGCTCTGTAATTAGTAACCTGATTTTAACTTTTAAAATTTTGCAAGTGCTACAATGTATAAAGGCAAGTGCTGAACGGCTATAAAAGGTTCATGAACTTTCTTAGGTCCTAAAAATTATACAAAGTTAATTTAGTATCGGGTCAGTTTCAGAGAAAAAGCAACACAAAATGATAATAATATTTAAAGTACATTTATAGAGTTAGTATCTTGAGACCGTAATATATACAGGTAGATATTTAAAATTATGAAACTGCAAAGCCCATTGAAGAGAAGACACAAGTTTAATCTACAAAATATGTAATTCATTGTGTATTGATATGATATATTGATCAATCTTTTTCTTATATTAATTGATGTATTAAAACTGACCAATTTTATTTACACCTTGAAACAAATTTATCTAGTCATGATGAAATGGGTAACTTAAGACTGTGCTGTAATTCAATCAATGACACGTACTTGTAACACTATTATAATTATGTGTCCACTTTTTTTCAAATATTTCCAATGCAAATTTCTACCATTTGTTGTGTAATTTAAAATTCATTATGAGAGTACCAATTTGCATACTGTAGTTAATTAAGCATATTTTGATTGTAAATTTTCTTTTTTTGATTTTTAACAACTGGTGTACAAGTATTGTATAGATTTTGTTGTTTTATTGTTTATGCCTTACTATTTGTACAGATTTATTAAAAATTATTTGTTCTAAAAAAGAAATGCTTTTCATTGGTAGATTCTGTGTAAGTTTGTACCAATCCAGTTTAGCTGTTTGAAGCTTCAATATATTTCACAATTTTGTTTGACAATACAGTTATTGCTTCTGTACAAAAAGTAATTTTAATCATTACCATGATGCAGTTTTTTTTTAACAAGTAGCTAGTAGATCTACATACACATTAGTCTGGTCCCTTATGTTATAAAGAAATCAACAAGGAAAATGTCTGTTGCTGTAAAATTAAATGCAATATAGATAAGGACGTTGTTGTTATCACCCCCTCAGTACCTATACCTGTACACAATTGCTGAAGTACTCGGTGCATCATCTTAGGCAGTATAATTAACTAACAGCTGGTTGTAGATGTACTCTGAGTCTGAAGTCCTAAGAACATGTTTGTGGTCACAGGAAATGCATCACAGCAAATGTTGACATTCAGAGGCACTTACTGTTCTGACACTTCAGTAATCAAATTTTGATTTTGGCACCTTTTATCAAGTACTTAGATTTCCAAAGTCAGTGTATACATGGCAAAGTGCATTTCTCTGATATCAACACATATAACAACACTTTATGATATACATATGATTGATCATAAATATTGTCTTTGTGTGGGCAGTTGACATTTTCTGAAATGAACTTAGTAATCCATAAGTGTATATGGAATTAGCTTGTATACTGGTAGTAAATGTAACTTTGTTCATGTACTTATTTTCATGTGTACGTAGTTTCACTAGTGCGAACCTGTACAGATCTAACCACACATATGTATGTATACATAGCTACTTGTGTCAGAATCCCAAGTACATGGTGATGACACCTTTCTGCACGAGTACAAATGCATGCTTAGGTTTATATCTAACAACACACACTTAATGTGATCAGATGAGCAAGTCGTTGAACATTTATTTACATGGGTAGAACTTACCTGGGTAAGATCAGTATATATGTTTTGGGAGAGTTTGTTTTGATTTATAATCCATACCACCTTGGCATATACATACAATATTTTACCAGCAGTAAGCCCATGTCTGCTATTAAGCCCATCCCCTATACAAATATTTTTGTACATACAAGTGTCATACTTACCTGGATCTGACCTCTGACCTCGGCCCTTTCTGATAACAAAGTCAAAGTTTGGATTAAGCTCCATATACCCATATTATCCTTTGGCTGAAAAGGCATCTGTGCACAATGCTTTTGTAAAATATGGTTATGTAATTTTCTTGTTGTAGCAAATATCAAAAACAATGGAACAGGTCAAAACAAGCTCTTTCCATTGGCACCATATGCTGTGTGGTTGTGGTGACGGTTGCCACAACCGTAAATGAAAACCCACACTTTTGTGTGAACAATATTACAGTTGGAACGAAACACAATGTTAACATTGCTGTTTATCACGAAGAGAAAGTGCCAATTTTGTTAAGGTTCTGTGTTCTGTTAAAGTTTTTGCTTAAATGTCTTTCATTAAAAAGTTGGATGTGATTTAAAAGCATCATTTCATTGTTATTTTCTCAAAGCTATATTTATACACCATATATTTCTGTAAACTTTCAATAAATGAAAGGTCTTTAAAATTTACTGTGCTAAAGACTAAATATCAGGGTTTACACAATATATAAATGATTGAAGCATGTTAATCGTGAGATTGCAGCAGAACATCCGTTTCATTGTCACTACAAACACCAAACCAAAGTGTTACACGAAGTTAGAGCTCGAGAGTGGCAGATAGAGAGAACCAGAGATGTTGGCGTCTCTCTGTGTCACGATGTTAGAGAGTGGCAGAGAGAACCAGAGATGTTGGCGTCTCTCTGTGTCACAATGTTAGAGAGTGGCAGAGAGAACCTAGAGATGTTGGCGTCTCTCTGTGTCACGATGTTAGAGAGTGGCAGAGAGTGGCAGAGAGAACCTAGAGATGTTGGCGTCTCTTGTGTCACAATGTTAGAGAGTGGCAGAGAGAACCAGAGATGTTGGCGTCTCTCTGTGTCACGATGTTAGAGAGTGGCAGAGAGAACCTAGAGATGTTGTCGTCTCTCTGTGTCACGATGTTAGAGAGTGGCAGAGAGAACCTAGAGATGTTGGTGTCACGATGTTAGAGAGAACCAGAGATGTTGGCGTCTCTCTGTGTCACAATGTTAGAGAGTGGCAGAGAGAACCTAGAGATGTTGTCGTCTCTCTGTGTCACAATGTTAGAGCTCGAGAGTGGCAGATAGAGAGAACATAAAGATGTTGGTGTCTCTCTGTGTCACAATGTTAGAGAGTGGCAGAGAGAACCTAGAGATGTTGGCGTCTCTCCGTGTGTGAACAATGTTTGGAGTCTGCCAGCAATATGATTGTATGTTCAGCAGCATATACTGTTGTAAACTATTGTCTTGTACCTGTATATATAAATATATATATGTATGAGCTGTGGAATCTTATCCAGCACAGATTATTACATTGCAGACACTGAGTGTCCATATATAGAAATATTACTTTGACCTTTTTTTTGTTGTCATTACTATATTCTGATGTATCATGTCCATTGTACAACATACATGTAACATAATGCCATCTGATGATTAATAATGGTTATAGATCCACTGGACTTTGTTCAGTGTTGGTATTTTGGAAGAATTCCAGAAATAAAATATTTTTGAATTATAGTCGAAATCCGAGTCTAGTTATTCTTCCATTTTCTGCGCTCTGTAGTATTTGGCTATATGAAAGAACAGGCTTTTCAGTGTCTGATTATTAAAGCATCCACGCTCATTACAGATTGCTGCCCAAGTACTTCAATAAAACCCCAAAAACCAATCCAACTGATGTCATCGGAGGCATAAAAGTAACCTCTTGTGGAGTTGGTCATTAGGACGTCGGTTGTAAAACATTTATTGAAGATTGCAAATTGAAATTTCTGATTACAAAGCTGGAGATCTTGGATGCTTTAATAGGACAGTAGAAGGTTTAAATATACTTAAAATGTCTGTGTGGACTTGTTCTGCACAGTGAACATATGACAAACAGGAAAAGGATTCCTGTAGACTGTTTATGTCTTAGAACAAGAAATGCCACATCAACAAGTCTGACCTAGCTCTTCTGTTCATTAATAACATGTTGAAAAACAAAAAAGAGTTGATGGCGATAACCATTAAAAGGAAATACATAATCACAACACTTGGTTTAAAATTGTTTCCAGATGTTTCAAATTTGGTTCCCTGTGCCTTTTACTGTTTTCTTGACAGTGACAAAGAACACAGATTCAGAAAAAACATGCCGGTGGGTATGGATATCCATGCCTGAGATCTTTTGAGATATAGAGGTCATGGTAGACCAGCTTCCTACACTTTTTATGGACCTCTGGCATCTGCCATTTCTGTTTTGAAAATTGAAAATGACAAGTTCACAAAAGACTTGATCTATTTGTACATGGATCCTGGGACTTTGTGGAGCCTACAGTGTGTAACTTGTCCATTACGATAGTTCTACATACTGAGTTATATGTTGTCAATAAATATTACTGATATAATCAAGGCAAACCTCCATAGATAGTACCCTTTGATCAACCAGCCTATTATCATTACTTTCACACTTATTCATAGAGGAAGACCCATTTTTCAATGCAGAATTACAGTTGAATTGTGAAACAGAAAAAAAATCTTTGTGCTCGGAGACAAAATATTTTAGAGGCTTGGGGAAGAAAATCTGTGTATATAAGGAACTTTCTCAAATATAAAGCAATTACTAAGGGAACACAACACTACCCGAGGTAATTACCACAACATAACAAGTACGCAATGATGTGATAATTCCCTTGTAAGGTGAATTGAAAAAGGTGATAATATTAGCAATTCCTCTGTTGTGAGAATAGGTATCAGAACATGATTGAACTACATGTTGTTAATTACACTTAATGATGGTATCTAAACCTAAATAGTCGTGTTGTTTGCCCTGGATGTTACTATGACTTGATCAATGCTGCATTTAACATGATACACCTGTCTGGAAGTATTGATTCCTTTTTAACTAAGTACCCTAGACCACATGAAGTACTGAGGTATACAACCCTGGCAAATTAAAAAAAAAAAAAAATATTAATAAAGTCATGATATGAATTTTGAAAACTGGGCTAGCTTTCACCTGGAAAATAAAGTCTGGGGAAACCTTCCTATTCGAGGACTAATGTGAATTAACCCAGGAGGACTAATGTGAATTAACCCAGGAGGACTAATGTGAATTAACCCAGGAGAGTTTGGCAATTGTTCTTGTGTTGTCCTTCCTCATTAACACGTATGCATAACTTGTCCAACCCCGATATAAGAACAAGATGTGTCTATCTAAAGCGAGTGTAGAATGGTGTATATGTTACTCTGAATGAGATTCCTGTCTACTGTAGTCATCACCAGGAATGCTTCCACATCCTGTACCATTTCTATCTGTGAGAAAGTGTGAGAGTCTTTACCCCTTAGAAAAGGAGTCAGCTATATTTTGAAAACCATTTCCTCTTCTCTTTGAATTGTGTGTAAGGATATACACTTATAATGTATGCATATTCTCCCAAACATATTCATACTAAGAAACCTGTAAACTTCTTTAAATGAATAGTAACAGTGTAATCTTTATCAAAATATTTGATCACATTTCTGAAATTATACTATTTAAGGGAATCTGTAATTCTGAATATGACATCAGTGGAAAAATAAGGGGGATAACCGCTACTTATATCACTTTAAAATGGGTAAGGTATATACCCTTAACAAAAAGGAGAATGGGTTGAATACAGGGAATAGACTATGAATGAATTCATCTACCATCTCGCACACATACATTTAGTATATGTATGTACATGTAGATCCAGCTGTTGAGAGGACATTAAACATTAAAATTATATAAAATGGTGTCTTTCTGATATGTTTTTTAACATTTTACATGTGATGTAATAATTATCATTCCACATAGTTAGCACACAGTCCTATCATCCTAAAGATGTTATCTTACTGTGTATTAACACACTAAGTAGGTTACCTACATTGATACATCTATCTTATAGAGACTACACTGGTACATGCTCATTTAAAGCTTAGCAGTGTTTTCTTGAAATTTCCATTGCTGAATATTGATAATATGTTTCCTGTCCTTTGAACAAACCTTTTTTCAGATCAATTTTTGAAACATCTGGTCTACTTTTCACCAGGAAACACACCTAATTCACCATAGATTTGTGTGTTAAACTTGAGTTTTTACACACAAACCATTGCAAACTAAGTGGACTGTATGACTGGGGACTATAGACTGTATGATAGAGGACTATAGACTGTATGATAGAGGACTACTGTAGACTGTATGATAGATGACTACTGTAGACTGTATGATAGATGACTACTGTAGACTGTATGATAGAGGACTACTGTAGACTGTATGATAGATGA
>JAUMHH010191438.1:0-14092 GCA_032359455.1 Chlamys rubida
ATTAATTTAAATTTCAATAATTAATGCAGCAGTGGTGACCCTTTACATGTAAATCAATGCAGCAGGCTAAGGGTTAACATGTTTATTTACTGAAAGGGCTCCCAGTTAACTTTCACTAGTACTAAAAGAAAGAAAAAAATCTAAGGGGATTGTAGAGTAAAGTAGGAAGTAGAGTGTCTTGTACAAAATTATATCGCTATCTCTCATATTTTGGACCTCGATCAAGGAACCAGTTATCTTATCCTGATTATTTCCCCTATACTATTTAGGTATGATTATCACTTTGTTATCAAACAACTTGGTCACAAAAAGGATAAGTTAAAGGACATAGTGACATTGTAAATGCTGTATAGATATGGCCTAAAAACCATTGGTTCAAATTGGGTTGAAGATCTAAGCATAGGTAAAGAAACCTGATTATCATACACTCTGCCCTATTGATGACATTGGGTATAAGATGTTGTTATATCCCATTTAGCAATGTTTCAGTTTTGACCTACTTGGGCAGCAAGACATGAAGCCACTGTTTTTGAGCTCCATCTGTAGTAGATGAAAAAATAAGATTGAAATAGAACAAGAATGATTTTGCTGGAAAAATGTTATTATAATTGATCTTTTAAACTTTCCATTTGCAGATCCCAGTACCTCGTAATCTCGTCGGAATTGTTATCGGAAAAAGTGGAGATATGATCAAGAGAATTCAGAGGGAAACCAATGCTAAAGTCCAGTTCAAACCAGGTGACGGTGTGAACACATTTTATATAATAATGATTTAATATTTTGGTATAGAAAAGAGCTGTTTGTATCAATATTTGTTCACTTCCCCTAATGAATTTATTGTTATAAACAGGTGTAACATTGTTGTTTTGCTTTCACACTTTAGATCTAGACGATTCTCGACCGGAGAGGATGTGCTCTATCCGTGGATCCTCTTCAGAAATTGAACAGGCTGCTCAATTCATCGAGAATTTGTTGCAGGAAGCTAGTAATGCAAGTATATAATGGGAGAAAATGATAGCAATCCTTACAATAAGTACCCTAACTACATTCTTGTTTCATGTGTTATGTATCATTAAAATACATTATGAATATATTATAGAATTATATGAAAGGTCATTCAACAGTACAATTAAAACCTTCAATTACTCTCTTGTGTCGTGAATGTTGACTTGGGCAACATTAACGTGAGGAATTTGCTAACATAACCAGAATGTGGGAACTTTCAATGAGTTAGGTTTATAGGACTTGCAACAAAGTTTCATGATAGATTTAAGACTATAGGAATGTATTGGCTTTAAAAAGGAAAACAGATGTTCATGTTTTATGACTATGATGAACAGCGAGTTTGTCTGTCAGACCAGGAGTGCCATCTTTTTATATCATGGTTAAAATAAGCTATGATGAAATACACTCCTTCCGTTTCAGTAAAAAAGGGATGTAAACATTGTTGATCCGAGTGAACATCATTATAAGCTGTGAATTCACAGACTTTTTCAATGAGGTGTTATTTCACATGACACTTAAGTTGTATGTTGGAACTTGAATAATGTTAAGTTACTCTTAAAAAGATTAAAACACATCTAAACACAATAACAAAAAGGTTCAAGTTTTTTTTTAGCACAAAGAATAAGCCCAAATGACAATATGTGTGATTTGGGTGTAGTGATTGTGCAATATAGAATGGAAGGATTCGCTAACACCACCAGGATGTTTTAACATCCAGTGAGTGGGGTTTGATAGTAGACCTTCCAACAAATAGCCTTGCAGTATGTCCGTTCGACAGTTGCATCTATTAAAAATTTGTTGAAAATATATCTTAATTTAACTCTTCTGTTTATGTAGAGAGATAATCAAGACGGTATGGGACGAGGACGAGGTTTTGGTCGTGGAGGAGGAAGAGGAGGGGGTCAGTTTGGAGGTCCTGTAGGACGAGGCATGGGACGAGGAGGTGGAGGTTACGGAGGAGGAGGAGATGAAACCACTTACCCTGTACCTGCAGACAAGTGTGGTCTAGTCATTGGCAAAGGTGAGCAGTTCTATTAGTGTCTTTTTTATTTTGATTAAAACTTTAATTACCTCAACATAGAATCGAAAGGTAAGGATGCAGGTGTACATTTTTATGTGTGTGCCAAGCACAAAGAGGGTTCCCAAAGATTTTCAGAATATTTCACCTTTTAATTATGTCAAATGATCTATTTTTTCCAATATCGAAGAATTTCTGAACTTGACAGTATTAAAGACTACCCGTTACAGAAAATCTTCAATAAGTCCGTAGAGTAGCAGTATAACAAACAAGTTTCAAACATGTGTGGAGTCAATTAGTATATAGCTGTAGTTGAACCATTATCAACTTTTGTATACATGTGGCTCATTTGATAAACAGAAAAGGTGAAAAATGACCATCTACATATTGACTCGATGTATTCGTTGACTTGAAATTTTGTGGCCAAAGAATCGTCCTTAGATTTTACAGCAGATCCATCCATATCTTCATCCAAAAAAACATTTTCTGCCTGTACTGCAGCATACAGCCTAAAAGATTAGATAGAGAAAAAAAATTGCATAATATACCGTTTGTATGCTGTATATCCATTACTAATGCATTTATACAATAAACAAAAAATGGATGTGAATGATGGGAATAATACCAAAAAACCCTGTTGTAAAGCTCAATAATTTGGTGAAAGTAATGGATATCTTGTTTTGCTTATTTTAGAAGCATGAAATTAATTATTGTCAAATGGTTCCTATGTTTTGTTTATTTATTCTATGTTCTTAATATTGTTAAAGGTGGTGAGACAATTCGTCAGATCAACCAGATGTCAGGGGCTCGAGTAGAATTGCAAAGATCACCAGGGCCAAATCCCAATGAAAAACTCTTCTCAATCAGAGCAGGAGACAAAGGCCAGATACAACATGCCATTCAACTGATATGTGAAAAAGCAGGTTTGGTAAGTATAGCTAAAAAGTTGTGAAGATAACAAGATATGGACTAGTTGCAAAAAAAATTAAAGGTCATTCAAAGAGCACATAATTAGAACCTTCGAATGCATTTTTGTGTCGTAGGTGTCAACTTGTGCAACATAAATGTAAGGAATTCGCTAACACCACCAGAATGTGTCAACTTTCTATGAGTGGGGTTCGATAGTAGACCTTACAACAAAGCTAGCAATATTCTAAAGCTTGTAATACTTTTTCTTTCTTTCCCCAATTCGAACTAAAAACCAATAAACCTCGGCAAAATATGGTCAAAGGAAACATTTAACCCTTTCACCCCTAGGTAACTTTAGTAGACTCTACCATGCATTGATATGGATGAGTCCATTATGGTCTACAGTGGTGAAAGGGTTAAATGGAGACCCTTGAAAAGTCAAAAAAAAAGAAATCATATGGTCGATGATTATTTACTCTTTAAAGACAACACATCGTTGATTTATCTAAATGTGAAAATGAAGGACTTGGCTAGGTTTTTGAAACAAGTCCTTAATCTCCAAAAATTCGTAAACAAATTCAGCCTCGTATGAAAACAAAAACAAGTCAGCCAGAAGAAGACATAGTTTGCTACCATTGGAATGCCTTTAGTCTGCTGGAAAATCTTTTTTTTCTCTTCTTATTTTTTACAAGACAAAAGAAAAAAAAAATGACCTTGTTCATAAGTGCACGATTGCTGAGTACATGATTGTTCATACATATTAAAACAAAGGTGTCTTTTAAGTTTTAAATAGTTTAGTAAACGTTTTTTTACACTCATCATCATAATTCTTAACATCTTCATCAAGTATAGCGAGATATATTTTTATCTAAGAGCTAACTAAAAAGTTGTGAAGATAACAAGATATGGACTAGTTGCAAAAAAATTCAAAGGTCATTCAAAGAGCACATAATTAGAGCCTTCGAATACATTTTTGTGTCGTAGGTGTCAGCTTGTGCAACATAAATGTAAGGAATTCACTAACACCACCAGAATGTGTCAACTTTCTATGAGTGGGGTTCGATAGTAGACCTTACAACAACAAAGCTAGCAATATTCTAATGCTTGTAATACTTAATATGATTTTTTAAACATAAATATTTATCATGAACGATTTGTTTCCACAGCCACCACCATCAGGTGGACCAGGGCCAGGTGGTCCTGGGGGTCCAGGGCCCCAGGGTGGACCTGGAGGTCCAATGGGAGGCGGTCCGGGAGGATTTGGGGATGGTTTTGGAGGACAGCAGGGGTAGGTCTGAAGGAGCACTTTTCGAGACGATGCTTATTAAAACATTCAATATGATTAAAAGAAATTTTAAATAA
Organism: Chlamys rubida; assembly: GCA_032359455.1. Lineage (NCBI taxonomy): Eukaryota > Metazoa > Mollusca > Bivalvia > Pectinida > Pectinidae > Chlamys > Chlamys rubida. The sequence continues at coordinate 4,295 of JAUMHH010191438.1, forward strand.
CAGTAAGTTAGAATTCAGATGTGCACCATTAAATCTGCAGACCTTGGTCTCCAAAAATTGCAAAATTATCCTTGTGTAGGATTTAACTCATCAAAACTTGGATTACTGTGTCCTGATGGTAACTTTTATTTTTAGGCTTATTAAAATATTATTGCATACAAAATTTCAAAAGCTGGTGTGAACCCCGATTATCAACTATATTTAGTTAAACATCAAATAGAAGAGCCTACGTTTCAAAGAAATACATTTATTGATAAGATTGTAAATTTTGTAGCTATGAAAATATACCAGCTTTGAACTAAAATATTTTCAATGTATGAGATTTGTTTGTTCAAATCTCTTTAAAAAAAAAACAAAAAACCCCAATGTCATGATTTTAATGTTGTACTCTTTATTTTTCAGTCAACAACCACCGGGTGGCCAGTTTGGGGCTCCCCAGGGGCCACAGGGTGGAGGTGGTGGTGGCTGGGGCGGAAACAACTACCAGCAGGGCTATCAACAACAGCCGGATCAGAGTAAGTATATCATACACATGCATGAAAGTAACGAAAAGTACTGTATAAAGTACATTTCTTTGTTATTTCAAGGTTTGTCCCAGTTTCTTGATAAAAATAAGCAAGGAATTCTAATATTAAATACTGCTATTCATTCTAGAATTGGTCAAATTTAAATTTTCATTACATGAATAAGGTTTTCCAATTTGAAATTTTGTTATATTAAAACTAATTTGTTTACTGAATTATGTTAAAACAGTATTAGTCCTTGCTTTGCCTATCTGTTCCTCCATCACATATCTTCTGCACAAGTCGATGGATGGATACAGTGTTAATTATTTCCATCTTTCAAGCACATCCTTTTTGCAACCTGAACTAGATCGGTTCATACTTTGATAGATCATTCCTATCATAATAAGAATATCTTGGGCTATAAAAGTAAAATAGAAAATATTTTGTGCCACTGCCTACTATATAACTGAAAAAGTGTAGAGGTAATAATTTTCTGAACATGCGTATATTATAGTCAAAAGTATTAGTGTCTTTCTCTAAAATTGTAGATATGCAGTCTCGGGACTTTGCTGCAACACAAGAACCTAAAAAAGGTTATAATTGGTTTTATTCGAGTGAATTTTGCTGATGAAGGTCCATTAAGTTTGGTTTAAAATATGAAATATGAACCTACTTGTTGCTTTTTTTTTTGCTTCCCGTTTCTACCATGACACCTTGTGCACAAGATATGAGATGCAAAATATGACATTCCAACTAATCCCCTCCCCCAAGTCTTCCCCAAGTATGCATTGTGATGGTGGTATCCATTTGATCATAATCATTAGATTCCATTACTTTCATTTCTGTCATGCTTACCAAATACAAAGTCGGTCCAGTGTTAATCTTTTTTAGCAATGATTTCTCCAATTTTATTGTAAAGCGAGTTTCCAGCAAAATTGATGACTTTTTGCAATGTTTCCCATTTACATTCCAAAGATGCTCCATAGCATGATTTGCATTGCTGAATTTTATTGATAACTTCTGCATGAAATTTTATCACTATGTTGTAAACATAGGCTTACAGTTCAAAGTTATTAATGGTTAACATTAACAAAGAGAAACAGCTTTTAGATGTAATATGCAGTTAAGATAGTTACATAAAGGAACAAAGGAACAAATTTTGAAGTAGCTTCAGACTTCAGTTCAGTGATATCTACATATGTGTATTTGCCTTTTTGGTAATTTTCTCAAATTTTAAAATTAAATTTTTGATAAAAGAACCTTTGTAAAAGCTGTTAATTACTATGGTTTCTGGAAAGTATTTCCTCATGGATCAAAATAAATAAAGTTCTTCTATATGAAATGTATACATGATGTACTTAGCTAGTAACTGTGTATGTGGTACTTGCAGATAAACAGGCCCAGGACAATGCTGCAGCCTGGGCGGCCTACTACTCCCAGTACTACAATCAGTATGCTCACAACCAGTACGGTCAAGGCGGCGGTGTCCAAGGTCAACAGCCACAACAACACGCTCCCCAACAACAACAGCAGCCACAACAACAGCAACAGCAGCAGGGACAGACCCCCCCGGGGGCACAGCAAGGCTACACTGCTGGCACAGCAAACCCATGTAAGTCATTGATCTTTCAACGGGTGCAAATATGGTTGGTCACCAGTGATCCTCCAGTTTCAATATCTCGCGCCCATAAACCTTGTGATGTTGTTGCTGTAATACTAGAGTGGAATGATTCTGGTTGAAATCAGTTATTCAGTATTAATAGCTGTTAATAGGACTTTAGACCAAACCAATCAATATCTCGCGTACATACAACCTTGTAATGTTGTTGCTGTAATACTAGATCAGATTGGGTTGACATCTGTTTTTCAGTATTAGCTAGGCTATTTTTTCTTGAAAAATTATTTATTGGAACAAAATGATGATAATTTCACAGACCTGTACTGAATATGTCTGAAGATTTGTTGATATCTGACAGTTCCAGAAAAATTCTTTCAGATGGTGAAAAAAGATTGTTAACATTAAGCAATGAGTAGTGAATTCTTTTAGGAATATGGACATCACAAACCTCTAACAATTGTACTGTTGCAGAGGATGGTTCTTAGTTACAAGTATGTGAAAAGACATGCATTGCAAATTTCATACCTTTTTTATCTCTACATATGGGATAAAAAATACTGTGCTTATTGAATCTCATGTTGAGATAAATGTTTTGATTAGCGGACGTTAAACAAAATTAGACCAAACCAATCAATATCTCGCGTAAATACAATCTTGTAATGTTGTTGCTGTAATACTAGATCAGATTGGGTTGAAACCTGTTTTGCAGTATTAGCTAGGCTATTTTTTCTTGAAAAGGTATTTATTGGAACAAAATGATGATATTTTCACAGACCTGTACTGAATATGTCTGAAGATTTGTTGATATCTGATGTTGAGATAAATGTTTTGATTAGCATTTTAAACCAAATGGCAGACTCGCTGTTCTTTAACCTTTTTAATCTTGTGCAAAAGAGTGCTTCTCAAAACATTTGGTCTGTTGCCCAAATAGAACTCATTTGGAAGAAATTGTGTATGTTTATACCTGGAGTTTTCTGGTGTTATATTATTGTCATGATTGCTAGTGTCTTGTGTGTAATATTTGTGTTGTCTTGGAAAAGGAACAAGTCGCTCTAAAAAGACAACTTGTATGTCTGTAACATCATGTATCAAGTATATCTTGTATATGTAAATGGATGAATTTCAAATTTATTTTAATAACATATCAACAACATTTTAAAGTACATTTCATTGCTGCAAACATCAAACTGTGTTTCTCCATAAAGTCATGGACATAAGTGATAGTAAAGAGTTAATGTTTTACCTTCTTGTTCTATGAAAATACTTGACTCTGGTATGAATAGCTGACCTTGTTTCTCTGTAAAAAGAAGTGACATTAAGGATAGTTTAAATAGTATGGGAACTAATTGCATGATGATAATTTCACAGACCTGTACTGAATTATGTGAAGATTTGTTTTATCTGACAATAGTTCCCAATTCTCGGGTGCAGGATTCTATTTCGATGAGCTTACATATCAATTGAGGGGAATGCAAGTAAATAATGAACTATGAAGAAAAAATAAGTAAAGTTTCTGCTGTAGTGCATGGGATTTGTTAAAAAAAATATACTAATTGATATCCAAAGATACTTTATGATTTGAACAAATTGAGTTGTGATAATTTCACAGACATGTATTGAAATCCTATGTAGATTTGTAATTATCTGACATTGTTCAGTGTGTGTAAAATCTGTGATGAGGAATTCACAAGTCATATACTTATAAGGTCTATGCTTTTTATTATGTATTGGGACATGTCTGTATATTGATGTTTTGTGTACTTGCAGCAATCAACCCACAGACAGGCCAGGCTGATTACAGTCAGGCATGGGCCGAGTACTACAGACAACAGGGTATGCACTACCAGGCTAACCTCATCTTACAACAGGCCCAACAACCTGGCGGGGGCCAGCAGGCGGGACCTAGTCCTGTACAACAGCAGTAACATCTTTAGGCACATTATCAGCTTCAGGTAAGATTCTGCCACACATAACGGCACTAATGCAACTCTTCATATCTTACAGGTTTAATGGCCAAATGTCTTTTCCTTTAAGACAGGTAAATGAATCATAGAAAGTTTCTTACAGGGTACACGAGCAATTGGAGGACGCTTCCCTACACTCCAGCATTTCTCTCACACAACACACTAACTTGATTTATATTTCTTACAGTGGTGGCTGTCCAGCATTGTCCGGGTAACACATTCTAACCAGTGGGTGATGTGTCTTTCAAATTCCGGCTTATTCCACACATGACTTCTGACATAAGTTTCTTTCTTATTTTTTTGCAGGCTTATGTTCCAGTTAAAAAGTATAACTATCATTTGTCATGTTAGAGTCACATTTTGACAAGTTGGATGTTGTTTAATATGAAAACCAATGCTTTAAAAAAAAAATCTCTGCGGAATCTTTTGTTGAAGAAATACCATATTTGGCAAGCTGGTAGGTCCAGTTGATACTAATTTCATTATCTTCTTGTTACTTGACAGTATAATGTCTACTAAATTGAATAATGGAAAAAATGTGTTGCAAATTTCTACAAAATATCTTCCAACTTGTCAGAATGTTGAGGAAGCACAAATCATTTAGATTTGACACTTTTTCCCCGTAAGCTTGTATATGATGGAACGACGGCTGAACAGCACCCAGAAAATTAACAACTACTAGTTTAAATGATAATTATCTTTTCTTGAGGTCAAAATCAATAAAGCTTTAAAATTGAATTTTTGTTAATTTGATGTACAACAAGTAGAAAGCAACGAATTTCTATAGCGAAAAGGTAAATAATAAATGAGTATGTAGAACCTGTTAATAATCTGTTTATAGCAGAGATTGCAATTTATAATTATATGTTTTGACATCTTGGGGTCTTGTTGGACTTTTATTAAAGCAATTTGACCTCAAGATGGTAGATGAATTATCATTAAGGAAATATCATTGGTGAGCACATTGTTATGTTTTTGTGTTTTCCTTTTCTATTTTTTGTATAGGACATCTGGTGGATAATTATTGGAAAAAGGGACAAGATATTATATCTCACACACTTCAGACTGAAATTCAATTGATGACAGAAGATTTAAAAACTACATTATGGCTTCTGACACCTATAAGATAACTAACAAAAGATGTGCTGTTTTCCTTGATTTTCTTATTTTAATCTCCATTTAATAGTTTTGTGTTTAATATCTAGATATATATTATAGACAGTCATCTTTGTATTGGTATTCTTGTAAAATCACTGTTTGTATCGGGCTTATATAATTATCGTATCATCATAAACAATCACTTCCTCGTTCATCAACTTCTCTTCTGTCAGTTATTCTTGTTTTTATTGGTAACCCATGAATCCAGCATCGCAATATTTCGTAGATGTAAGTAACTAATTTCTTTTAGTGAACTACACATTCCAAACTTGCATTATTATAATTTTCTCTTATGTTCATGAAGTATGTTCATTGCTACTAGTTTACCTTTATAATAATGTGACTTAAAATCAAAATATTTTTTGACTGTATGTAACATGTTTGAGTAAGATGGATTAAGAAACAAAATATTTAGTGGACAATATGATAATAAATAAATTGTGCTAAACTTATAATTGAAATATCTCGCTTGATGAATTTTTTTCTCATGTCATAAGTTACATTGTTGTTATAAGACAATTCATGCTCAGGCGCTCACAGAACTACATTATGATTATTTAATACTACATTGTATTTTGAACTGAAAATCATACTTGTATGTATGCAAAATGATAGTTATGTTTAGATATAAAGATATGTGAATACTTTAATGTTATATTGTTTGGAAACATAAATATTGACAATAATGTACTAGGTTTATGGTTAAGTCACTGTTAAAATTTTTATGATGATATGAGTCATTTTTGTAATAATAATGTTTAAAAGATAAATTTATTCATACTTATGTAAAATGCTTCAGGTTTTATAATTAGATTGATGACAAAATGCCAAATATGTGTACGTTTATGTGTCGTACTACATTGCTCTATTTTTAAAACATTACATTGATAGTCTTCGTATTATTTTTTGTGCATCTTTGAAATTGTATCTCGTAGTCTTTGTTTTCGTTGACCTGACCGAGCTGCCAAGTCTCCTGTATACAAATCACTAATTTTTATCCATGAATAACATTGTGAACTTTGTAAAATGCCATTGTTTGAAACTATTACTCTTTATGATATGATAATGAAGTCGATGATGTTGATGATGATAGTTGTATAATAGTTGATCATATTTGCTTAGTAAGCACTTTGTATTTTCATGTTTTAAATGGTTTCTGTAGCATTATACCCGTCATTGGTTTTTGTCTTTGAATTAATATGCTTTTATTAGATTGAGGATTGATTGTTTATTAAATTTTTTAGATTAATATTGTGAACATAATTATGTATATACTTACGGCACATGTATACGTCACTACCAGTCATATTTTTTGAGCATGTAAATTTTGTGCTGTGAAATACTATGTATCTAAATGTACCCTTCAAGGGCGAAACGTGTGTACCAAGGACCGGTCTCCCCAGGTGAAGTATGACTTTGGAGGAAAATAATAAATGTTTTAAACATTGATATTTTTGCCTTATCGTTTTCTTGATCCATGCATTGTCTTTAGCGGAGATGATGTTGGAAGAAAGACGGGGTTCGGTTAGAGGAGGCAGATGCTGGAGATGCAAAAGACAACATATGACACCTAGAAACTTGTATCATTGATCTAAAGAAATTGATAATTTAATACTTGCCTATTCTTTTACTACAAACAGATCATTACCAAAGCATACTGGTTGTGAGTCTTTGTCCCAATTATGACTATATGCCCTTTCTTCCCTATATTTATCCTAGAAGGACCTGGCCTACATATGTTTTGGTTTGTCCCTAAGGGAAAACTGTAGGAGAGAAAGGGTATGTGTAGATAGATAACAATATTTTTGCTCCATTGATAATTTTATGAGAAGTAACTTGTCTGACAGATTATGATATGATGTAGGTTAGTATTTTTATTATTTTTTTGGAAGAACAATAAATTGGCTAGTCACCTGGTACATATATTGCTTGCATTGCTGAGATGATATTGATTATTCCATGATAATATTCTTTTTTTTTAATGTTTATATTTCTGTCCAATATTGAAGCGTTTTAATACTATGAAAAAGAATACAAATAACACACCTCTCTGTCTCGTTAGGTAGCAGGTTGCACAGGCTCTCGGCTGTCCTGAATGGTGCAGACAGGCTGATCGGGGCTAGACCATGGCAGCAAACTCATTTCAACGTATTATCCCTTTGTATTCATTTTGCACTATTATGTTGACAAAATTAAAAGTATCATTCTGAATTCCATGTATAGGCTATCTTGATTTGTTTTCCTAAACGTGTATGCATTATTTTTGTTCAGTTTAAAGAGAAAAAATTATATAATCTGTTTGCTCGATAATCAATATTTTTTTTGTCTTTTCTCTGGAAAATATAAGAGTTGTCTCAATATTTCATGAATTTCTATGTTGATAAGACATTTGACTGTAATACCAATTTCACTTGTGCCATGTTTTGTATTACTGTAGTGCATGACCTGTTTCCTTGCATAAACATATGACTTTGATACAAATGCTAATTACTGTGCGTCTTCAGGAAATAATTCTTGTACAAGATAATGTAGATTTAGAATTTAAATGCGAATATAATTGAACTGTGATAGTGAAATGCTACGTATCTTAAACAATATCAGGGATCAAGCTGTCTTAAAAAAACTTATGAGTATGAGTAGAAGAATATCTTGTATTATATTGCAGTGTTCAAATATTAGGTAGATTTTTTATGTTGATGCAACCGTTGACTCGTTCTTGTACTATGTCATGTTAAAATTGTCCTCACCAACTCATTCCTAAATTTGCTGACAAGACAGTAGTATATGTTCATTCTCTTTAATAAATGACCTTTATACAGCACTGTAGATAATATGACATGCATATACATGTATAAACTGTTGAATTGTGCATTTAGGACCAACAAATTGATACTTGAAAATAATATTGCCCATTATGAATGACTTACTCAAAACTTCACATTTTGATATATTATAAACAACATGTTTTGCATACAAAGAAAAATTGTTGACCTGTTGATGCCATTATTGAACATATTTAACTTTTTGAATGAAGATCATTTTATATATATATTGAGAGAAACATGGAAATCGTATTCTTCAAAGTGCTTCGTATATAATATACCTTGAGATTTTTTTATGCTGCTATGTGAAAACATTATTTTCATGACGTGCAATGCAAGCTAGATATGAGGTGGCGATACAAGGTGTGGGACTGTTAAAGACAATGTTTACCCGTTGCTGACTTGCATGATGCAGACCCTTCGAGTTTGTGTTTTATTTCGGAAACTAAAATTCTGCAAGCATTATAAGGATGTTTATAAATACTTTGTATCAAAATTTGTGTGCCATTTTGTTATTTTAATTGATGATGATGATGATGAATTTTTATCATGGAAAATAGACAATATTGCGCTAGGTATAATAAACATGTGTTTGTGTCTCCCATCTGTGATAATTAATTATCGGATGTAAAACGACTAATATCATACCTTCATAGTACACTGCTTGATTGGTTCACATTTAAATACATACATATGTTGTTCCTACTATATTACACAACACGTTATTAACAGGTGAGTATTAATATTGATGATGCTGTAATCATTGAGAGTGGTATATGTCTAGTACAGTTGTAATATATGTGTGGTACACGTGTTCTAAGCTCATAGTGACTGTGTCTGACGCAAGGTAAGCCGTTAATCAAGGGATATGCCTATGTTTTTGAAGTGCAGACTTTTTATGTGGTATTTAAACAGGTTCCCCTCCCTCTTAGTATGATCTTAACATTATGATATCCTTTTCATAAACTAATGATCTATTTGAGATGTGGCAATTAAACTTTGGGTTTATTTTGCAAAATGTGCGAAAAAATAAACTGTTTTACCTTTACTGGACTGTTCGTGTTGATTATGTGGTCCAAAGGAACTAGACAGAGAAATGCTGCATTTCACCCAGAACATTTTAACTACCATTTGTAAAACTTAATTACTTATGTAATTTAAAATCAATTCGAGATAATTAGAAAGAAAAATATAATCGGGATATGTTGCATTTCTCAATCGGTCTTCAACCCTGATCTGCCTCGACCCCGACTTCAAATATAATGCATGGACGCTTCGAGATGAATTACAGAAACAATATGAACCAGAAATCTTCCATATTGGTGTTAAATCAAAATAAACCTTGTGCAATCTGTATTAAACGTCCGCAGCTGAACACAAATATGTGGACATCACAAGTACTGGTCTTTGAACACACCAGTTGCAAAAAATAACCTGTCGTCAATCAAAATACGGCTGCCAAACATCCTCGTTGTACAGGACATGCAGGATTTCACGTCCTACAACAGCTAGCATTAGTTGGGCCGCAAAAGAGATTACTACTTTTCAGGTCTCCCTCACACCAGGGCAATAAGTGTATAATGACCTGTTTTATGTCTGGCAACTATTTTTAGGTCACCCGAGCTTTAGCTCAAGTGACCTATTGCTATCCGTCGTCGTGCGTCGTCCGTTAACATTTTACATTTTCAACTTAAGCTGAAATACTGTCGGAGGGATTTCATTGATACTTC
>JAUMHH010191449.1:0-14091 GCA_032359455.1 Chlamys rubida
ACACACACACACCTCAATCCTCCTCACTCACACACCACACACACATCACACACACACCTTTCACCATGTGTAAAAGATGCAAAACTTGCTTGCTAGGACCTATTCTCATTTTTTTTCTCAAGATTAATGACATTTTGATATAACATTGTGTATATTACTATATTTGCAAACCTGAAATGCGGGAAAAGTTTGTAAATAAATCAGTAATCTGTTTCTCATTATATCTATATAAATATAAATATGTATTGATTTTTACATTTTCACAGTTGGGAATCTTTCCCTCAGCAAGCTGGAGTGCGACAATTCGTGACATTGTCGGTCTGACGACTATCGTGGAGTCTCTCAATGTCCTACTGTTTGTTATTGGGTACTGTCTCCACCACTTAGACCCAGACCAGACCTTCACAAAGATAGCCTACTCCATCAATCTCGTCATCTTCCAACTCAAAATCTTCAGGGCGTACGTTGTGGATCAGACGTTAGGTCCTCAAGTCGTCATGGTGAAGGAAATGGTAGGAACGGCAGCAAGTGTTGATTAATAATGAATAATGTTGTACAATGTTGTAAACAGGAATTGTTGATTAATAATGAACAATGTTGTACAATGTTGTAAACAGGAATTGAATACAAGAGTAATATCATAAGCATAACCTAATGTCAAACAAAGTGCTATGAATGTTTAAATGTACATATTGATAGGTTGTCAAGGGATCCAGATATTCTCCCTAATATTAACCAATATTTATATATAACACCATATTCTTACCTAGACGGCGTCCATGCTGCAGTTCCTGCTGATCCTGCTGATTTTCATCGTGGCATATGGTACGTCTAGCCAGGCCCTGCTGTACACGGAGCGACATCCCACCTGGGATATCATCAAAGACGTCTTCTACCAACCTTACTGGATAGTATACGGGGAGGTTGGACTAGACGAAATAGACGGTACTTAGTTCGTTGACTACTTTAGCATGACTGATTGCTTTGTTGTCGGAAAAAGTTCGGGGATGTTTAAACCGTTTAAATACTGATTTCACAGATGTGATATTAGATACTCTGTTGATTTCAATACCAATTGATTTTCCACTGCAAGTAAAAATTATAAATAACAAACAAGATTTATAGCCACTATGTACGATACTACACGATGAAAGAACAATAGGAAATTTATCTATTCTTGGAACGAATGAAACATGCTAGACCGTCATCGGTTATTCTGTGTGATGTAAATGGACTTAAATGCATTTGATGTATCAAATAATTTAAATGCAATTCAAAAGCATATTTCGATGAGCTGTAAGCGTAAGCATTGCCTTAAGGTTTCTGTGCAGAGATTTGTATAAGTATGGTAGCTCAAAAGTGATTTAAAGGAGAGGGCACTCATAGGCTTTGCCTGTTGCCCAATTCCTTTGTATCTAAGATCTGAACAATAAACATTCTGAAATAAAATCAGTGATTTAAAGGATATCATAAAAAGCACGACGGTAAAACCAGTTTATTTCAAATCTAACATTCCTTCGAAGACTAGGTTAATCCAAATCTGCTTTTATTATCTGGACACTGATCAACTGAGACTCTGTAATTACAAATCAAAGTAGCATCATCCTAATCTCCCTTTGAAACCTCTGTACTATTGATAAGTATATCCTGTTCATGTTCAGTGATTCGGACATACGTTAATTTGACCAACGCTACATTCAGTTTACTTCCGATAATTGTTCAAATTACTCCATATCACTGCTCATTACATCGCATTTCTCAAAGTACAACCACGCACTGTTGAAATAAGAACATAGCATTCACATTATACTCTATCTTTTTAGCTATGTCACCCCATGCGCCCGTGTTCAAATGAACTCAGCTGTTACGAGGACTTGACATCTCACACAAACTAACATACCTCTTTCATAGCACTGTTCAGATGCAAAACTACTGTATAATCATTCATTTGTTACTGATTGTTTTGCTTCGTTGGTTTTGATTTAACGACCTTGCAACAATTTTAGTTTGTGACAAATAAATGTGGGGGTTTATGAAAGTTTCTTATATGATTATACAGTTGATAAGAGTGCATGGTATCGTGATATATGAATGGTCAATTATGATATATTTCTGCACATAAACAGTGTATAATGTGTATAGCTTACATTCAGATCACATTGCTCTTCGTTGCAGATGATCATGGTTGTATTGGCGCTCGTGGCGATCCTAAGTTTTGTAGGAAAAGCCATCCCTTGGTGTACATTTTCCTTGGTATCTACATACTGTTGTCGAATGTTCTTCTCCTGAATCTACTCATTGCTATTTTCAGGTAATTGACATATGTCTTTTTAATCTACATTGCATCTCCATTATGATAATGTACATAAAACAAATAGCAGACCATGAACAGCCTTGAATAGCAGTGTAAATTTGTTGGAATGAAATAGTCAATGGAATAGTCTTGAAAAAGTTTGGCATTGTTGCACAATAGAAAATATTCAACATTAATTTAAATGCAATTTCACTTTTCATATATTTAGAAATGGAAGACATATGTTAGAAAGGTAACCATTGCAGTTACGCAACAAACAAATTTATTGTTATTTTCATTTATTACAGTAACATCTATAGAGTCATATTTGAGAAGACTGCCGCCATATGGCGCTACAATATGTACTTCCTGACCTATGAGTACCATTTAAAGACAGTGTTTGTGCCTCCATTTTCTATCATTATTCACATCGTGGCTTTCCTTAGATTCATTTTCTGCTGCGGATGTAGAAAATCAACACGACGTAATGAAATCTTTCTTACAGGTAAGTATGTATTGAACGTGTTTTTGACGTCGACAATGGGTAAGAGTTATCTCCCTTTAGCCGGCAATGTCTGTTTGTTCGTTACTTTACCTTCGCTGGATTTCGGTACAGAAGGAATAGGCGTTCATATCGTTGATCCCACGGGTGCTGTGAGTTCTTTCAGACAGATACTTGAAATCGACTTCGTGCTTTCTCATACTAGTGTATGCAACTTTAAAATATAATATTTCACTTGTAGTTCACGACACTAAACCTAATGTTTGAGTGTTGTTAACATTTCAGACAATGAATACCATCGTGTCAATCGAATGCAGACTGAAGAACGAAAGAACATGTTTCAGAAAGAATTGAAGGAAACCCAAACGTCACTTACAATACAAATACAGAACATCGCTAGCAGGTGAATATTTTAGACTTTATCTTCTCGTTTCATTAAATCTATTGTCAAGAAACGCTTACCTTTTTTTTATTATGCACATATTGTGTAATCATATTTCGCATATTGTTTCTTCATTTTGTCGACACGTTCTTTCAAATTACTTTCTGTATACATTTGCATGCATTGACTATCTCCTTTGATGCTAAGAAACGAACATAAGTCACTCTCAGACTTTTAAATATATGCACTAAACTGCAAAACGTATTCACACATTTTTGCTGTTCTATCGTACATGTTTCTAATATACAGACTTGATAAAATTGAGGAGTGTCTAAGCGTTGACCAGATGGAGATGACCGGTACTGGAAAGCAGCTTGACAGAAACAACTCGAAACGCTTGTTAAGGGTAGGTACAGAAAACAATGGTTCCCTTACGTACTACATGTAGTAGGTACGCCTGACATATGTTTGCTCTCCGTAAGGGTATGAACACGAAACACATATTTAGGCATTCCCTAGAAGGTGTCCACAAGGAACATAACATCATAGGCTACTTACAACTATATACACTAGCCAACTGCAGATGTTCCTTCCTGGTCTATACATGAGAAATACGTCAAAGTGCACCTTAAAAATAGGTACATGTATAAGAGAAGAAACGCCAGGCAGTGGTTAGTACACATGGTATCATGTAAGCATGGCGCCTTTAAAGGATACCACCTTTCTAAATCCCCAATGACAATTTTTTCTATTGTTCGGTTTGTTTTGAACCTTTTACATCATTATCAATGGAGGTTAGGCATTGTTATGGTATCACAATAAACAATTGAGATTTTTTTTGTATGTTTTACAGAGTTATGTAGATATTCTGAAAAGGTAATATAATGTCTTTTAGTGATCAGTGCAGTTTGATTTTAGACTCGTGGTGGTCTGTTAATACATCCTATTCTGCGCTAATGACTCTGTCGTTACTCCATATCACATATCCATGAAGATAAGTTGGATTTGATCATCAGTAGGTAATATGTTGCGTTAATTTTCGAGGTTGTTTTCACTTTGGATTATAAATATTCGCTTACAACAGACGTACTGCATAATGAACGCAACTCATTATATCAAGTCACGGACAATGGAAGAAGATAATTTACCTTCCTTAATTTGGGAGGAAAAAGGAGTACCTAGAGAAAAACAACGTGTCAACATACCATTTTATGTCCGAACGTGCAATCGAACTCCGGCCGCCTTAGTTAAGGCGAGTGCGTTATCCACTGCACCACCTGACCGACCAATTCCTATATGCACATTTTTATGTCTTAGTTTTGACAACAATGTAAATGTCTTTATTGTCATTGTGATATTTTCTTCGATGGCTCTGATTAGATATGGTTTACTATGTAGCAAAATAAAACATCAGAAAAGCCTCCATAATTTTTTCTCCTTTACTCTCCCTGTAAAGTACATAATTGCACTCTCATTATAGAAACATTATCATCCTTGTATCCAACACAGTCGTTTTAATAAATGCTTTTCTGTTTCAGGCATCGTCACGTGCTATCATGTTTACCAAACTGAAACCTGACAACATCGCAAAATCTAAACCTTCAATGTCTGAAGACTTGCCAAATCAAAATGACAATAAAAACATGTTCGATCAAACTGAAAATGACAACGAAATGGCTTTGGAAAGAAAACTAAGCAGGATGGAACGAAAATCGACAAGGAAACGTGAGCGAGAATCGAGCGATGAACGCGATGCACAGGAGAAAAAGCCTTCTGTACTAGATGAACACAACATGTTGTCAATTGTGTCCGAGAAAAAAGACGATCCTGCTGGGAATCAAAAGCAACACGTACCTGAAGAAGAAAAAGAACAAGAAAGTTACAAACATGAATCAGTTTATTGGAAAAAGAAGAATAGAATTAAACCTGAAAATGTTAATCCGGATAAGCCGGACGATGGACCCAGAAAGAAGGGAAGGAACGGGGACCCACTGTTAAGCTCTCTTGCTGATGAAATTTTAGGTACATTTCAATATAAGGAGCCCGGAAGTCGGAAGAAAGGAAAGAAATCAAAGTCTAAGGACAGAGAGAAGAATGCAGAAGGAACTTACACACAAGATAATGTGTTGAATGTTTCTGACCCTACGCCAGGACTGGAAAGTTCAAAAATGCCAAAGAAAAAAAGTGATAAGAAACAAAACCGTAAGATTTATGAATCAAACGCAGAGATGGACAATTTGACAACGACCGAAAGCAATCTTGATATCAAGGAGACGCACGTGCATCCAACAGACACTAGGGAGGAAAACTTTAATAGGTCAACGATAAGACGTTCACGGAGAGACAATGTGAGCGGGAACGTGACAGCATTAACTACAAAGGACAATGATAGCACAAACACGTCTGCAACGCACGGGATATCTCCTTATCTGTCCTCATCTGACAACGAAAGCAAGGCCTAAGTGATAATTTCGATTGTTTTAACGTGCATTTCACTCTGTCATCATTTTAAATTCGCTCAGTTTGTTCACATTGTGTGAACTCCTTTTCCTCTCATTTGTATGACAGATGGAATACACACACGTGGTTTTACCTAAGTTATTTATTTTACAATGGTTCAGATATATTGTATTTGTGTTAAAATATATTTTGACAGATTTAAACGTTATCGGAACGCAAGACTCGGATTGCTCCAAAATGTATTGTTACATTGAACAATGATCGACCATTGTTAATCTTGGTTGTTTATAACCGATACGGTATACGAGACAACGAACATCACCGTATACAATTCTCCGTGTGATAATGGTTGCGTTGCACAACTTGCTAGATTTGGCAAATTATGAATCAGGCTGTCGTAATCGGAATTTTTACAATGTCTGTTACGGGAGAAAACGGTAAGACCATTGTACTTCCCTCATTCATACAGAGACATACTAGGAAGTGTTTTATAGGAAGGCTTCCTGATGGAGGCAGCATTTGGTGCATTAGAAGCTATTGATCCGGGACAAGTGTTTTTGTCTCCGGTTTTTGAGACAAATAAACTACCGATTGTTTTATAATGTCAAAAAATGTATAATGTATGTACCTATATATCAAAATACTTCTTTAATGTATTTAGCCATTTGTATCCATCGTGTGTTTCACCAGATATGTAACGTATTAAACTTATTATTTCTATCAACGTAACGGGCTGTGATACCGAATAAGCGTTGATATTCTCAAAATACAATATTCACAACGGTAACAACTGCAGAGGGGCTGCACTTTATCGGAAACATCCTTACTGGCACCAAATCTTGAGCCGGAAACGTTCTAATGGCTCCGACCTTTATGTTGTTTACATCTATGTCTCCTGAAAAGAGTATACTATTTTTCGTGTCACCAGTTTTTGCTCCAGTTTTGTGTTTGTGTTGATGCCCTAACATTTGGAAAATTTAAACAGATGTAAAAGAAATGATTGGAATGTATGAACGCAATAACACTCATCATAACATCTAGAGAGACTTCAGATCGACGTTATCATTTATAAATGTAAAATCTATTATTTATACTGTATGATCCCAGTATTTACTTCAAATGCATTACATTTTCAAAACACCACTCTTACCGTTTGTCTTGAAACAGCAAAACCAAAAGGTATCCAAGCATTCCTGCCAATACTATTGTAGTATATTCGTCTCCGTGATATTTAGTCCCTTACCAGTGAAACTGGGAGACTGGGTTAACATGGGCCATTACACCTGGGCGGCTGCATCAGGTACCATCTACAGGTGGTGTGTCATATATTTTTATGATTAAAACCAATTGTTACTATGATCTCATATATTTTTGTTGCGTGTGCATGCATGTTTATGTTTGTAGAACAGTATATGTACATACTGATAGTGCTCAGCGAACTATTATTCATTGCTACTTTTACAAAATATCACAAGGGAGATAACTCTTCAAATGTATAACATGTCATGAAGTCATTGCCCTTAATGCGTAAATTCTATATGACAATTAATATATATATGTATATAAATATATATAAATATGAATACTTATTTCATTTACCTGATCATTGAGTACAATAAGCTGTAATCATTTATCCTTTAAATTTGGATTTGTTTGACATTTGAACGTAGTTCAAAGTCGTCGTATGTACGTTTTGATTTGAACCATTTATATAATATGATAATAAAAGAACGGCCAGAAAGAAGGATAGTGTGGTTTCCTTTTAATACAATAGTCATAAAAATTCAGTTGTTTTAAACACAACTATTGTGTCGTCATTATATGAAAGACCTCTTCGATGGCCGATGGTACAAATGTACCTGTTTGGCTTACCATTTTTGTATTTTATTTTATAATAGAAATAAGAAGGACAAACATTCTAAGATGCACTTACTGCTTTATTCCCAACATTGAAACTTATACTATAACTATAAGCACCATGTTTGCACTTTGAATATTAGAAAAAATACCGAAATATTAACCACGTATTAGTTTTATTAAAATCTATGAATAGCAACTGATGATTTAACACTAGCGTTTAAAATAAATATAGAACTAATATTTACTTTTCCTGTTTTGTTTAGGATCTCTAAACTCGCAGAAGCAAGTAGAATACTTACATATACAGTAAAGACATGTTGTTATTTTTTTAGGTTGATTATAAAAGAAACTCACCCTTCGTAATAAACATTTTACTTGAGCTTGTTGTTTTGTAATTTTGTAGTGCATTTTTCATAGAAAAATAAATGACGAAAAAATGCATGATAGTGGCAACAAAAAGTATTTCAACAAAGAGCTACAACAAATGAACAGCATTTGGAAGTTTTTATTTTCATTTGATAATTAATTATTATTTACATGCCATGTACACTGCTATCGTTTGTGAAGTAATTAACAGTAAGGGTGAATTAATATGTCATTGTGGCATATAAACTATGACTTACACAATAAAGTAGAACGAGGTCAAAGGCGCAAAAACCGAGGTCAAAACCAGAAATCCGTAGGTGTCTCATTAACGTTCACTATAATTTTTAAACACGTTGGTAAAGACACACATTGTTATTGACGTTATAAAACTGACAGTATCGCCCAAACATCAATCTTAATATGTCCGTAACAAAATTGTTTGTCACCTATCAAGATAACAAATATAAATCTAAAATAAACTTTGTACACGGCGTTATATACTTGCTGAATGATATGCCCCTCCATCATCTGTGCCTCTTACGGGGTGCACGTGCCCCTGTCAACACTTCCGCTAACAACACAGATTCCTGTATATCACAATGGCTGCTCGGAACTCGTACCGTTTACATTAAGATGTATCAACCAAACTTGAATCGAATAGTGATATAGCAGTAGTCGAATGCGGTGAAAATCAGCGAAAATGTCACAAAAGAGATTTATTTGACTCGGGGGACACCGTTTCCGGTTGTTATGTCAGTTATCCCCAATGTGTGCAGATATAGGGGATAATATCACTTGCTGTCTTTGATATGACAGGAAGCTTGTGATAAGGACTGGGGAGTCGGGCGACCACGTAGGGGTACGGAATTACTCCATAATTGCCCTTCTCATCACTCTGTTACCATACATTAGCCTCAACTGGTTTTTAGTTGAATTTTGATTGTCGGAAGTAAGACCATGTCCTATCAATTTTAAAGACTCATAACTCTCCTGACAGCTGTTGTGCAATGTAAAATTTTTATAACCGGCTGGAAGGAAGGTATATACTTAGGTAATTAACAGCAGGCATGCGACGTGACCTCTTGTACCCCTCTTAAGTGCATATGATAATATTTGTGTAATATATGCGTTTTGCCAATGGAATGTGTTTTTTATTTCCATATTTTCCTTCCAGCTTGTAGATAATTCTTTCTATTGCAGTTAGAAATTTCATAACCTATGGCTCTGCGAGGAAAATCGTCTCAACTTCCAAGTGTTTCTTCTGGTTTCAAACGCTAGTAGCATATGTCATGACATAATTGAATGCACGTTTCTACAACATAGATGGAGGAAGAATAGTTGCTCTGGATACTTGTAGAGCGATTTACTTTCCTAAGTACTGTGCCATCTGACGCACTTCTATGATTGACAGGAGCAAAGATATGAATTAGTCCCAGCAACTTCAAACGGTCCTCTCACTTACGAACCTCATCAAGGATATTTAAATAATTTAATGTCTCGGTTCGGTCTTAGCCCCATGGTAATGTAGCAATTGTCAGTCCGCCATTACAATAATGTAGGCGGAAATGGGCCGAGCCGACGTGACAATTGCTGCGCAGTAGGGGCCGCAGTTGCCCGTTAATTGGCAATTGCTATACTTGTTTGATATCCACCACGTATGAAGAAGTCGTGTCTTTGGCGGAAGAAATTCAGAGGGAACGAATGTGAATTTGATGGAAGACAAGCCATCAAACACACAGTTTGGGATTGATTTCCCGACTTTCATTCCCGGATTCAAGGGAATAGAATATCACCCGATTAACCATGGGATAGTACATGTACTCATGACACTGGCAGATACTCAGACATTCTCAAAGATCATAGAATCTCATAAAAATGGGTGATATGTAAACCTATAGAAGAAATAATCTGCTTATTACAGTGGCAGAAAAAATAACCAGAATTGTTGCTCAAATTAAAGTACGCCAGAGCGGCTTTATTTATCCCAAAATGTATGATAATTGATGAGCATTCTCTATAGCCTGTCATTACTCATAACAACACATCAATTTGGACAAAGATTTATGGTAGCGGCAATAGTACCATCATCCTATGGCCTAGGAATATGTTTCACCATCAAATGTGCCAGTTCTGAAATGTCAAATGCTAGGAAGTAGTAATTTATTTCAATATAATTACCATTTGTTAGGGAAATATTTCGCCATTACCCGAGTTTACGCCGACCCAGTTTCGCTAGAACAGTGAACAGATACCTCCATTTAAGTTTACCAAGCATGAGTCAGAAATCTCCTAGGAATTTCTCACCTCGTGTCTTAAGTAAATGGTAGTAATATGTATTTATTAACGGTTGTAATACATATGACTCAGTACATTTACGAGGTGGTTACATACAATTAGGGAGGAGAACAGTTCCGGACATTCAATAACGTATCCGGTTTTACTAGTAAGAGTTCATTACTTTACTTCCGGTTAGATTAGTCGTGCTGCCTCTACCATGTCATTTCTGAAGTCACTTAACTTTTTCTTACAGAAAACGATTATTATAAATTTATGCTTAATATATCAAAATATGCAATAAAAATGCATTTTAACCTATTGAAATAATAATTTTGTATAGAGTCAGGCCCAAATATGTTTTTTTTTTTTTTTTTTGGAAACTTCATGTATCACTCTAACGATGAAATCCTAATAATACATTATACATATAATGTAGTACTCACAAGTACTATGTGATGTCCTATTGATTAAGAAAAACAAAACCACGGTCTTTGTATTTACCTGAATAGAACTGATTTTGATTTAAAACATAATGATGGTTTTTTTTGGAACTCCTAATATCTTTCCTACAATAGATGAATTGATGTATTAATTTTGTATTTACATTTTTCACGAAAAGAAGAATTGCAGATAACATACACTTTAACTATACATACAGTGTAAATATGATATCTACATAACAGCTGCTCAGTACAGTATGCAAGCACACTGGTGATTACTTTTTGATACATTTTCTTTTGGAAGCGTTATTTCGCATGTAAAAATGAACCATCGAAATGAATTGTAAATGGAGTTCACACCTGTATGGTAAAGAAATAAACGTAATAAATGGAATACACGATTTTCGTTTCAAGATGCTTCTGAAATATTGAAACAATGGCTACTTATCATTCGATAAAATGTAAACAGTTAAGGTATATCAGTTACATGTATTAAACATGTACAAGATACAAGATACAAGAAACTTTATTTAACGTCGCATACAGGTTAACAAGGACCATTAGCTCTTGAGAGATATTATTGCGACAAACATATGTAAAATAACAATAACATATCATATTACAAGTCAAGGGAGATAATCACATATATTAATAAAAAACAGCAATAATCATCACAGAAAAAGAAAGTATACATATCCCAGGTTTCTAAGTGATTGGGAGTCCCCTGCCTACAAAGGCCCCCGGGATATGACCCTTTTGGAACAATAAATATATAAAAATAGTGTTAATATATGAAAAGCATTAAATGTGATCACAGATAAATAGTATTCAGAATAAGTAAATAAAAGACATAGTTAATAGTGAATGAATGTATTTCCGTGACTCAGCATTCGGAATAGTGAAAGAAAATTAATGTAAGGCACGACTTTAAACAGTAACGTGTCTCCTCTTTATAACGTAAGAACGCTTTAACGGCCATGAGATTTTATTCAAAACGGAATAGTTGACGGTTTAAATGTGATGAATGATGGTCAACATCATATAATAATAATTCAAGTAAATGTTAGTTATCTGCATTGTCTTCGAATTTCAAATGTTAGAAAATCAAGTTTATTTGTTTGTGCATATTACATACGTTTATCCCTATACATCATTCACCTTATATAAAACATTAACGGTGTAATGAAAATAAAAAAATCTTTTGGAGATTCGGTTATTTAATCAAACTATAATTATATGTTTAAGTATCAAATAGTTACATAAATTTCTTAAGAGAAAAAAAAGTTGTTTGAATGTATATAAATGTATATCTAATTTTCATGTAATTGTCTTTAATCTAATTGTCTTAAATGTGATCATGGGTGAATCATAATGCAGAAAATAATAGGTATACGAATCATAACTCAATACCACGTAAACGTATTCAGATATACAATTACAACCTATAGATAACCGCACAACGAAGTCAGCATGGTCCTATAGAAACAGGAGCCTTAACATGAGACTAACAACGGCTCATTCCTCTCCTCTCATATCTTGGAATTAATGTCGAAAAAGAAAACATCTTGGCATTAATGTCTAGAAAAAGAAAACATTAAAACATTTAATTAAAGCAGCTATAATGTACGTAAAATTCAAGATCAAAGATTAGGTTGACTTCGTTCAGTGTACACGTGCTATATTTTTTTTTCAAAATAGAAAACGTGTTGTTAGCATTGCACGCGTTACATCGCAGATAGATGTTGTACCGGTAAAAGGTAAAGATATATACAGAATTTCTGACATAGTTTAATTGTGTACAGTATAAACTCAATAGTATGGATATAGAACAGTTTTAACTAAGTATAATAACCCGAGAACTTTTCGTCATGGTCTCTAGTTAAGCATTCATAAGTGCGTAATGGTCAATCATCATATTTTGAAGGTACGGCAGTATTTGGCAATTATGGTACAACTTTTTTTTAAATAACGATTATTACACTTTACCAAATTCTTTAAAAGTAAAATAAAAATAAATATACATACTCCTCAAACAAGATTGCTGTTGAATCTAAAACCTTCCCATTATATCCATTGTACCACCATTCAGTATTTTAAGATTAAACAATGTCCCAACTATTCCTATCTGTTTCAAGTCTAAAACTGCCAAGCACGGATACATTTTCACAACTATATTGTTGGCAATACAATTCAAACCATTTTGCTAGCATCTTTTCTCTGTGGTTAATGTTTCAGATATACGTTAATAACGAAGAAAAACGTGGCCAAGGTCCTATTGCTGGATGTCAGGAAACTTTCGCCCAGTCCAGTGTTCGTCCTTCTCTAGTAGAATCCACTCTAGCACAACGTTACTGTCACCCTTACCATGCTATTTCTATGTATATTATGTTGTGTACTTGTTTTTACTGTCATGATATATTCGCCCTCATTGAGGAGGGCGAAAACGGGTAAAGTTAAACCGCGGCGAAAATGTCCCGGTACAGAGTATGTGCCGGTGGTACATACTTTGAGACTTCTTCTTTGATTTACTTGAATACAATTTCAAAACGACCCAAAATTAAGTCACTGCAACTTTATACAAGAATAGGAACAACTATCACTGTAAATACACAAAGACAAACCCGGAACAATATACAAAGTGACAATAACAAGAACTGATCAGAAAACTAAAGAAGAAACAAATTGAAAGGTGTCGTGTAACCTTTAAATATATTGGAGTCGACCCAGATGTATCGGAAGGTTATGCACATAATATATATTTTAGCTATAAAAGTTTATGAATGACACATGTAACATTACAATAAACCCCACCTATTTAATAACAAACTCGCTGTCGATACAGACTTTAGTTTAAGGCTGCTCTTTCTTCTGGGAAACAAGTATACGTAGTGGGAGCGATGTTAGTTTGCGTTTGACCGTACTTCGATATGGCTGGCCTTGTTCCGTGGTTTGTTTTAGTATACGTTCTGTATGTATATATATGACTAAATTACCAAGTATACTGTACTGTTAATGATTCGTCAAAACCTGTGATACGTACGCTAAGCAAAAGATGTGCTTACGTATTGCACATGTGGAATATTTCTTCTCATTTTACGCAAATGTTTGTTTGCGTGTCAGAACTAAACCACCCATCAACGCAAAAAGTCATACAAAATCGCTTGGTAGAAAATGGTTAAACGATTAGTGTACCGAAACGGACACTGAATTAAAGAAGTCGTAGATAAGCGTTAGACACGAAACATATAAATATACAAACTGTTGATGGTGATGCAGCAGGTCACTCGTGCTGTCTAAATTGTCACCTAGTGTGAGGAGAATATCGAATCCCTCCCCTAGATTCTGTAAACCGCTCCTTATTAATAGCCTCATACAACCATTCAAATGCAGCATGCTTAGTTTGTCCATGAGCCTGCAGACCAACCCCGACTAACAATACGTTGTAATGCCGATCATTAAACCTGTTCAAGTAAGCAGAACACATTCTTACAGTTTCGCGTACATGTACTAT
>JAUMHH010191471.1:0-14089 GCA_032359455.1 Chlamys rubida
GCTCAATCCCTATTTAAATACGCAATAGTATATATTGATGAAAAGAAGAAATACAAGTTAAAAGTAAATAAAAACGGAAAAATAACTCCGAAGTTAACTATAAATTACTCCTACTTTAAAAACTGTAAATGACTCCAATTCGACAAACTGCGAACTATTCCAGGCTGAATAATCGTACACAAGTTGACAAACTGTAAATGACTCCAAAGTGACATGCTTTAAAAACCACCTTTGTCACAAACTCCGGAGATTCCCGAGATATTATTTTCACTATTTATTTCCCTCGTTAACTTAAACAAAATAAATTACTTCGTAAAACCTATTGTTTACAACTGGGCAGGTGCAGTGAAATGCCTTCTCCCCTTTAATCTTGACGCCGCTGCTCGACTCCGTGATTGGACGTGGAGAGGTAAACATGGGGTCACATGTCACGTGGGTTTTCTCCGCTTTCCTCCCACATTTGAACCCTTGCGCTACCATCCGAGCCAACAATAATTAATATATAATAAAAACACTTCATAATTGTTTTAAAATTATACTCAAGTTTAATATTTTATTGAACATATTAAATATGTATATATAATTAAAAACATTCACATTCCCAGCAAAACAATTGGCGCTAAGTTGCTCCTCTTTATTACCTTGTTATTCACCGACTTGCTCCTCTTTATACGTATACCATTAAACCCCGATGAACTTTTGAGATATTTGTATCTTGGGAATAGAATTATTATTGGTTGTACCAAATAACCCCGAGTAATATAACATTATTCGGAGCACTTAGTGCCGAACCTCAGATTAGCAAGGCCTCATTTATCTCGCCGAGTCCTATTTTTGTACGTGTTTCAAAAATGGAAGCACTAGTACATTATATCAATGTAACACCTTTATGTGTTTCAAGAACAATTCCCATTGATGTAAAATAGATTTTACCCTAAGGTCAAACAGTTCCCTTTTAAAACAAAGGAATACACCATATCGACCTAGATAATAGACATTTGCTAATTCAATTGCATAACGAATGTCAGATAAAAAGTTAACCGCAATCTATTGACACTTTTAAGAAAACAAGTTTCTACAAAATTGAATACTTTCTTCCACAAATCGAAATACAAAACACTGCTATTCTGACATTCGTTCATTTCATCCCAGTACGCTGACGTTATGGTATTTTTATTAACTGGCAATCTTTAGATAATAATACAATCCTGTTTACATACAGTGTAGTTCATGGAACAACTCTACATCTGCTATGGAATCGATAAAAGTCAAAAGAGGAAATTAAGACGTAGACATGTGATTTCACTCCTTATTTTATTAATATATTATATATATAAAGTACGCCAAAAATGAATTGCACTCACCATGCAGCTGTTTCGTACTTGTAAGACTTATCGGTGGTACTATGAGCTGAAATTTTGGAAATTCGAATCAAACATTTAACCATTTCGATCTTTGCCGTAAATATTAATGTAACTATCACCATTTTAATTAGCACCCCTTATTAATTGTTCCTTTTGCAAAAGACAGTGCCGTAGTTGTGTATACGATATGCACTACACGACCCAAGTGATTATCATAAGATGCGAAATCGTTTTTCATACTTGTCTGCCCATTGTATTACCAAAGTCAAATATGCTTGAAATAAGATTAACGTCGCAAACGAGATTAAAGTGTGAAAGAGGTCATCTTTGCAGACATATTTTTTATCAACGGTATGAGTGTCTTTTGTTAAGGCCAAAGAATAAAAAATGTATGTTTCAGGAACGACCCTAGTTTTTACCTTGGTTCCTTATAATTTCATCTCATTCGAACGCACTCCATCCAGTGTTTGGATAACTTGTCCACCGGATGCAAACAAGTTAATGGACGAACAAACAAGATAACTATATATATCTCTACTTCATAGACAGGTATCAAAATACAATTTTAATCAATTATTATTATTCAAAATATCTAAAATGTGCTTGGTGATTTTTGTAATTTCTTAAATTAACACCCTCCCCCCGCCCCTCCCCGACCAACAAAAAATCAAATCAAATAAAAAAAAAATTCGACCGACCTACCCTATTTTTTCAGTCCTGTTACCTTAAACATACATAATTATGTGTTTGACCTAATGCAATGTATTGCATGGTAAATGCATGTGATCTCTGTACGGTAGATTTAAAACTATTTGCTATTTCTCATACTTATTGCGGACAAGGCCTGTTACATGTAGCACAAGGCGATGGATAAAGAAAAGATGTAACTTTGTTTTAAAACAATTCTGACAACGCCAATAATCAATCAAAGATATTTTTCAGTTAAGCTGTTCAAAGTCCTAATGCTATAAAAGTATTCAGTAGTTTTTTTGCAAGAAATCGACAATTTCGTCTGAACTTTGCTGTTAATAAGTCTGCGAACTCAAAGGTCGATAACGAAATTATGGTTATAAATAAGATTTAGAAAACATTCTTTACTACAGCACCAGAAACCATAGAAAGCTCGTTTAATAATTCTTTTTTCGTCGCAAAACTACAAAGAAATCTTTAATCCTTTTTTATTTTAAAACATTGCAGTAAAAACAATAAGTCATTATTATCTGATCAGGTCAATGCCCTGAGTTGACCCTGAGCTCAGCTAATATAAAATACCATAGCGATACCACGTAATGGTAACTTTAAACGACAAACAACGGCCTAAAAACGCGTAAAGAAAACCAATCAGACAGAAAACTCGAAATATAAAGTAAACGTCCTCTTTGTTGTTGATTACTTTTTTATTCGTAGAAAGTGTACCTGTTTTTTGCACCAAACTTGACAGTTGTAATGATCAGACACAACGTTTTTTTTTTTAAATATCAAGCATAAGCTAAAGATTTCATACAGAAAACACATCAGAAAAATTGACATATTTTAAAATTCATTTAGGTGAGGTTATGAAAAAAATTAACTACACTGGAACTCTCTATAGTGTTTTGTCTGTAGTAGAACATGAATCCTTTAATTGTTACCAGAGTTCAATAACAAAAAGTACTAGAACACGTCGTTATTTCGTCAAAATAGGTACTGAAGTAGTTGTAAGTTGTCGTACTGTACTCATCTAAGTATTACCTATATTTTGTGTACTTGTGTATGACGTCATCACTATGTGTGTAGTATAATGTGGTCGACTTAGATATGTCATTTGTTAGCTATACTCCCCGTTCGTCCATAAGACACAACAGGTCCAGTTAAAAAAATGATCCTGGCTCTCGGAGTTAAACTAGTGCCTTCCAACACAATGGGATTAAAACACAGCCATCGGAGCCAGACATTAATGTCGGGCGGTGCGGTTAAGTGTAATTTGTTATTTCAATCAATTTGCAAGGCTTGCACTTTGAGAATTAGCCATAATAGAGGTTGACGCTTAGACGATCGTGGTCAACAAGGAGTCCTTATTTGATGAGTACGCATAGTTTATGCTTGTAAAGTCAAAAGGTGTATTTTAGGGTTTCCTGTGCAGAAATTGATAAACCCGCTGTCATAGGATTAACATATTGTGTTTTTAATACCATAAATATACGTCACCCATGATTTAAAAGATGGCTGATGATCGTATGATACTGTATTCGGGTTAACATTGATAATTTTTTGTTTGCAATGAAAATTAAATTCCGTTTTGCAGATTTGGTGCTACTTGGTATTCAGTGCTACCAGACAACTGCACCACGGGTTTATTAGAATTGCACGCTGTCATGTAGGCTGCGAGTTTTCAAGTAACCATGACAAAGCATACGTTACTCCTTTCCGAAAATGCCCATACATACAGTAGATTACCTCAACAAAATTGTATTAAATGAAACACATAAACCCACTGCTGTATTGTTCGTTACTTTATGTTAATGAACAAAATATTATTTTCAGATATTTCTTAATTGTCAGTACGAGTGCATATGGTATAACGTCGTATGCACGCTTGGTTCGTATTTGTTCTTATTAAGTGAGGCTATGTTCTGAATATACATCCTGGATTCCATTCCCGATACGCTCACTTTCGCTCTCTGCACCCCTGGACAACCCTGCAGGTCGGGGATCGAGAAAAGAATACACCTGCTGTTACCCACTTCTGTGTAATCTACTTGGGGTCACAAAAGCGACCAAATTAAATCTGCTTCACCCATTAATATTCGGGATCTTTATTATTCTCTCTACTTCTAACTACTTTATATTGCCTAGCGCATTGCTTGGCAATACCTCAATTTTGGCTTTAGTGTTGAACGTTCGCCCAGTGGAGGAAGGCAGTGGGTTCTGTCCATGTTCTGTACTAGCAACAACTGGTTCACCCGTTGTCAGTATAATGTGACCGGGCGGAATGCTGTGCTGGGTGCCTCTGGCATGGTATTTCAGTGAGATATCACCATAAAGTCGGCATCTGATTTACGCTTTTACAAGGAGGCAATTACATTAACATACCCTGCGTGTACGCACGCATACACAACACGTATGGAGGCACGTCCTTAAATATCCTTACCTGTTAAAAGGACGTTAAACAAAACCAAACCAAACCAAACCAAACTGCACCCCTGGGAAATTTCATAGCAAAATCGAAGGCTCAGTGTGCACCACCTTGTGGATGAAACTAGCTTGATCCTTTGATGTACATCAAAAGAATATGTCGATCGCGTAACAGTAAAATTGACCTGCTTTGAAGTCATGTGTTGCTCCTCTGTGATATTCAAATGACATGTATCAGCCTAACAATTGGCCAGTTTTTCTTACCTAAAACCAATCAAATAGCTAGCCGCATGCCTTCAATATGCTATGACACAATTCCAGGGGTGCAGAGAGCGACATTGAGCGTAACCCCTAGACGAGAACGCCTGGATCCTCTAAATCGTCAAAGAAAACATAGCTGGGGGTTTTCACAGGTCACATCCTTTGGGAATTCTCCTGCAAACCTTAACCCAAAGGTTTCCCCTCGTACAACAGGCTCAAAGAATCATACAACCAACATCATGTTATACATAAGGGAAATGCTATTTGAGAATTGTGATTTCAAAAACAACCTTTCGCTATAGAATAATCGTCGACGTTGTTCAGTAAGGGTATACCAGGGAATTGACTTCGACAATAAGATTCATCATTTTGTTAGGTTTACAAAAGATAAGTATCATAATATAAGCTGTCAAAGATCATAGCACAACAATAAAATATCTGTTTAGATTTCAGGTCAAAACAATTTTAACACTTAAAACAGATTTGCACACCTCTTTGATACTTTGACACCAATCCATGACAGGAACGTTTGAAACAAAATAAGGTGATAGATGTTTTTCATGGGAACTGAGATTTTTTTTTATTCATTTCTAGTGCAGAAGTTTAATTTTTGAATGCTATTGAGATCAGTTAAACTTTTTAAAAAGTACCTCTTAACAAAGCATATATTTCTATATGTCAAATTCAAAAACAAATACCGTAATGGGTTTCTTATCAACCGATATATTAATTAATTAAATTCGTTTAATCAAGCTTCCTGAGCATCCGAATTTGGTTTATTTAATATATCATCATACATATATTAACAGCTAGAATTGTGTAAGGATCCCTGTCCCATTGCACTGTGTTTTTTTCCGTATAAAGAGTGACCTCCCTTGAACTTTCGTTTTGATAGAACAGCTTGATCATGCCACTTTCGTTGAAGAAGTAGCTCAATCGGTTAGAGCCACTCAATCGGTTAGAACCACTCAATCGGTTAGAGCCACTCAATCGGTTGAGCCACTCAATCGGTTAGAGCCACTCAGTCGGTTAGCGCCACTCAATCGGTTAGAGCCACTCAGTCGGTTAGAGCCACTCAATCGTAAAGCGATGGAGTACCATTTTGAAGTCCAGTGTTCGGTGTCCTGGTCTAGCCCCGCTGATTTACTCAAAACACTGTTGTTGATTAAAAAGTTTCCCAAAGTCATATTCACGCCGGAAAAGAAATAGTTGCCAATACTTAGTTACAGTTTGGCAGTGATGAGTGGATCCTTAAGGATGAACCTCTATGTGGTGATGCATGCGTGTGCGCCCGAGGCGATAAAACGCGGATCTGACGCCGACTTTAGACTCTCCCTGAAATACCATGCATAAAACACCAATCAATACCAGGTAATATTACACTGACAACGGGTATACCAGTCATTACCGCTTCCGATTATAAGCTTTACGCCGACGAGAGAGCGTCAAGTACCAATTTTACTTTTACCAATTCACACTTTTGTTTTTCTCGGTAAGGGGACTGAACCGATGACATTCATATAACGTAGGCGAGGGTTTGACATCTGAGGTAGTAGTTAGTAAGGAGAGGTTTGCACGCTTCGATCAAACTAATACAGTTCTACTGTGTAATGTTAGAGTCGAACCTGCATTAACAACAAGGGCAGACTTTTACGTAGTGCCTTAACAAAGGTGTTTGTGATAAGGAATGACCTCGTAAGCAGATTCGACTTTATTTTAAAAAATAGGAAGAAAACGTACTGTAATACAAAACGTTCATAGCTAAGACAAATTGATGACGTACATAGACTTGTTTTTGGTAAGATATTACGGTCAGAAGGAAGCAAACATGAGCGACTCTTATCTTAAAATAGGCTGCATAGTTAGCTGCAGCTTATATTACCACTGGCCCATCGCGAGCGATTAAGGACAGCACTGTGTGACCACCTGTCATCGCTTCCAAGGCGGCTCCTTGCTCTCAAATGATTGTGCGTCTACCTGTTCTGCTCCATTGTCCTATATACCATTATCAGGCTTCTATTATAGACGCCGCATGTTGTGACATTTATTTCAACATGCAATGTATTGATTATAAGCATTACAATATGAATTCACAGATATTTTCATTAATTTTTCTTAAATTATTTTGATATTAGTCTTTATTATGACTCTAAACTGATGAACCAAAGTAAACCATTATTTCCGTCTGTTTTGTTTCTCTGTTGCTTACGGGGTTTGACCAGACTTCATATATGCATCATTCATCTTGAAAACAACATTACGTAAAATTAGTGAAACTTGTTTGGCACATTGAAAACGAGCAGTGCTTTTTATAGGAATGATCTCTGCTCTGTTAATTACTGTCCCGACATATACTGATCGACAGGTTTACAGCCGAGTTCATGTCAGCAACGAAACAGTATCTGTCCGAACTTTCCTGCATTTACAGCATTCGTCTAGACAAAAACGGATCATGCGATATTTTCAACGCCACCATTCTGGTTTTACATGCACAGCTGAGAATTTAAACGTTAACTGAAGTGCATATTGTCGCCACAAGCTCGTATGAGGCATAAGATGTTGAATCCCTGCAGAACATTGAGTTTTTTCCCTGTGTCTTCTTCTTATAATAATGTCCGTTTTATGGTATCTCAAAGGACACCATTGGTTAGCCTCTTTTGAGACTATTTTGCCTGAATGGAATATCGTGTCATCGTTTTTCAAAGGCGTAAACTTCAACAAACAAAAGTACCCTACTTTATTTAGTATAAAAGTGCGCGAGCGAAAAGTCCAGCAAATCTTTAAAAGAAATATCAACATATTATTGGGAAAACAAACAACAATATTAATGCAAAATCAATTAATTTTAACTCCAAAGGTTGGATAAAACGTGGCAAAATCAGAATAGAACCGAACCCAAAACAAAATACATGAACAGATCTGTACGCCAACGGACTAATAGAACCTAATATGGGTGTGGTTTGAGGACAGGGAAATCGTGTAAGAGTTTGGTTGTCCAGCACTCGGCGAAACTCTTACTCCGGGGGTTGAGATTTCCGAGTCCCCGGACCAGACCCATGTCTGATTCGTTATCTCACATACTCGAAATAAACATACCAGTGTCAATTCTAACGTCTTCATATGCATGTAGGCACGCATGAATACAGCTATATAAATTTCATAAGGGTCATTAACCCTGAAAATTATATCAGAAATCCGTTTAAAGCACAAAGTTAACATAATTTTTATTTAATGTCCAACAAATGTAGTATATCAGTTATCAATTATCAGTAGTATATCAGTTATCTCCTTTTATACGTACAAAATTAATTCACTTAACACAGTTATCGTCATAGAACTATTTCAAACGCCAACGTCATTTGTCAGATTTCTCTGGCGACAAACGTCATGACGTCATAGCGCGTGTAGGATGTCTTTTCGAGGGAAGGAAAGCTTATCCTTTCACGGGTGAATCCTTGTCTTTCACGGGCAATTATGAGAGAAAAAGTAATCCTCCAACGTTGACGATACTTGCGACACATCAAAACGAAAGGCAATACAAACACGAAAAAACTGTATTCTGGAGGAGCAGCGCAAGTATGTATATTATCGGCAAATGTCTCGAGTGAAATGAAATGGGCAAAAGCAAATGCTACAAAGTCTGCACACACAAGGGAAAAATCTGATCTCAGTAGTTACATTAAAGACAATAGATGTCAAGAAACAAGAAATAAAAAGGACATCCTGTTATTCACTCCTGTGGTACCCAACACAATGTTTTCTGGCCCAAAATCAATGTCGGAGAACATGATGAACATGTCTTTAATCAAAGCAGAAATTGAAATCTTAGAAAGTATGCAATTATGCCAACAGACAAATGTCTTCGGTGCTGATTGAAGCAGAAAGCCATTCTTCAAGCAACAATAATCATGAGACATAAAAATAGTTTGTTTGCAAATACTCGTTTGAAAACATTTGGGTTATCTTGACTATTCATTAACGTTACAAATGTTTCGACATATATGTCTGTGTTATGATCAATACGTCAGCGACACGCAAATACAATGTAGCTTTAATGAAGATACAAGCTGTGAGTGCAATTGATCTGCAATTGATATGTCATCTGAAAGGTAAATTAACTGCATGCTATTTCCTTTTTTAAAGGAACTTTTATTAATATCTGTTAAGGGAACACGCATATGGTTCCGGTTCTAATGACAATGGCCTTGACAATTCTTTGAAAAGAAAATCTCACATATATTGCTATTTTCTGCATTAACAGAATAATTGAATGACACAGATTTCATGTTACAAGTAGAACAACAGTGGTTCGTTAGCTCATAACACAGAACCTAATTAACCTCGCGATTGGGATTGATCAGGATCTACTCACACACAAAGGCATCGTACAGAAAATGTCTGGTTTAAAAAGAAAGCAGCTTTATTAACCTTGAAGCTGAAAATCAAATCATTCTGGAACGGTTTGCCAATAGATTTAAATTAAATGATAGTGTTTTATAGAACCCTTTCTTCATTTGCTTTAACTTTAAATAAATTTTTAAATAAATGGTTTTGCATTCTTTTTAATTATTATTGATTATTAGTCATATACGAAAATGGACGAAATATGACCATATGTTGAAAGAAACATTTACTTCTTTTAGGCTTTATGCATTTGCATTTCCCTTACTTAAGTTTGTACAAATAATTTGTTTATTGTACCATTCATAGACGGTTTTTTTTGTATATAGTTCAAACCGGAAATTAGCTGAGGCGAATATAATAAGATACATCATGGAAACGTTATCATGTAATAAGATATCGTAACTAGACTTTAAAAGTAGCTAATGAATACACAATTGCTTGTTTCATAAAATATTTGACTGTTTTCGTTTTTTGAAACCCAATTGCTCACCGGGGGCCTTCATCTCTTTTTTTCCCTCTTATCTTTATATTTCCTGTCAGCATTTTCTTCCTAGATACGCCTGACTAGCTTGTTATCAAAATAATGTGACAATGTCGGATGCCCTTTTGCCTCGTCTTGGTGTTTATAGATTACCAGCAACTGTTCTTTGGGTTCTTTTAGTTATTGCATTTCCTTATGATTTTGTTGAATAGCTAAAAGTCAAGTAAACAGTTTGCGACGCGTATAAATAATATATATATTTCACGACTTGAATGGACATTATCCAGCGAATATTTGTTCGCTACTCCCTCTATAATGCGATTGTATCTCCGGAAGACCTTGAGATAATTGAACTTGGCCTAGCAGCCTCGGGCAACAGTTATAAAGGTCTCCCCAAGCAAGTCAGACATCAAATTGAGTGTTTTACAGTGTTCTATAGTGTTCTACAATCACATAGAAGATTTGCAGATTATTGAAATGCATGTGACAAATTGTTATTCATAATATGACCTACACATTATGTTGTTTTACACTACCGTAAATTACTATTACATGTATCTATCTATAACCAGTGCAGGTTCGGGGAAAGGGTCTACTGTATCCAGTAACATTTGTATCGTAACAGGCGACTAATGTTGGAGCCACTGTAACATTTGGTACCTTGTCGTCTATGAAGGGAACATGGGAGAGCCAAAAATTGATGATCTTCTGCACCCAATTGCAACTCTTGGGATCGTTTTTGTTTCCTATCTTCTTTCCTTTCTATCCACTTTTTCTTTAAGGTGGTGTCTTTCTAGGCACACGACCTCATATGACCCTGTCAGTTGCGAGGTCGTTAAACCCCAAACAAACAAGCAAACAAATATAAGCCATTTGCACACTTATGGTAACATCGTGATGAAATCTCACTTATTCCGTCTTTAGATTTTCAAGATGGATGTTCTTTTTTGTTTCTATATAAGTTTTGAGATCCAATTTTGTCCTTATCAGTACGGTCGTTAAGTATTTTTTTCCCCCATATTATTTCACTCGAAAATATTTGCAGATAATATACATACTTGTTATAATGTTGAAAGCAGACTTGAGATGACGCCATTCTTATAAATAGCTTTAATCAATGGTGTTTATATATTTAAATGTTTTAATTGCTGCATCATATGTATTTCATTTACGTTGTTAAATGGTTTTGGATTTTCATTTTATTTTCTTCTCAAAGTTTAAGTGTGTATATTTAGGTGGCAGATATGGTATATTCAATTGCAGTTCTCATTGCAACAAAGTCTAGATTTCAATTATCGCTAAATGGCAATGACGTTTTAATATGTATTGTATGTATGCAAACGTATTATCAACAACTAGATTTCAAACAGGTATTAGGCTTAAATTTACATTATAAGAATAACGCGTATGTCTGACTCATTTTGCACTTTTAGAATATATAAGTTATATTTCCCAGTCATATGATGAAAACATTTTACAAAATAAAATTATCTTAATCAACAACTTTAAAATTCATTAGCAATTGCAAATTTTCCTGATATTGGATATATATTTCAAAATGTGATATTCAAATTAGATTTAATGACATGGAAATTGAAATGTTATTGACGCAATATTTCCTAAACGAATTCTAAATTATTCCACGTCTTGTTAAAATCCAATAAAATTCACTAATATACAAAACACGTTTTATCGATTTGGCAAAATCTAATTACATATGGCACATTTAAATTGTATAAGTATGATTTAACTGGCACTTCCAGGTTGGTGTGAACATGTACTCTAAACCTGAAGTATTAATGGACGAATCAAAAAGTCTTCATTGTATCGTTATCTTGTTGCGTTTCATCTGAACGCAATGGTGGCCTATTTCCATGCTTATCATCACAATTTTGATGTTATTAAAACATATATACGTTTGCTGAAAGAGTATTATGGTGTCAATGCCATTTTATTACATGAACGCATAAATAAGCAGGACAACCATTCGTTTTCATTTTGGTAAACACTTCCCAATAGTGATAAGAGTTATCGTAATAATTATATTAAATAACCTTAGGATAGTTCATGTGTATTGCATATCGTCGGCCAAGATCCAATAAGAATGATACATCTGTAAAGTAAATATGATATATACCTTTGTTGTTATCACACGCAAACAATATTTGCATATATCTTTTAGATATTGGTAGATGCTGATCGTCATAAATCATGGTTCACTTATAAACTTTGTATAAAAATAAATATATTACACAGAATAAACAAGTCAAAACTTAAAATTGATAAGGACAAAACGACAACAACAGGAAACGAGCACTCGTATTCACAGAAAGAAAGACATCAAACACGGAAACAAGCTCTCGTCAACACGAAAGGAAAGACATCAAGAGCGAACAAAAATCTTACCATAACAAAATCAGAATTCTTACTAAAAATTGTACTGCGGATTTGTCATTAAATTTGTATAAACCGTTTTTTGATTGCCGATAATAGAAGAAAACTAATAAAGTTGAAATGCAATATCTCAAGAGCCTTAAAGTTCCAGAAGACAAAATGTAGCGATTGTTTTATATGGTATTAAATACGAAACGATGCACTATGCCTGTGACAAGTTTAAAACAAAAACGTTATTGTGTCAGTTGTCGGGTTCAACGTCCTCTTGTTAGAGTTCTTGATGTTTCATCAGCGTAATGTAAGAACATAAAAATAGGTTTACGTTCCTTGTTTTGACGTCAGGTCAACGTTCTAAGTAAAGGGAAGGCCGTACAGCAAGGTACGTCATTCAAACTATTCTTGAACCGAGACTATTGCTACGATTAATTCCTACGGGTATCTTAAATAATTGAAGACCAGTATGTTCCTTCAATGTCTTGGAGACACTAACCATTTAGGGTTTCTCTCTCTGTGTATTTTTAAGAGGGAATTATTGCACGTATCGCTTTTTATGATTACTCATCCCTCAAAGCTGGGAATATATTAGCAACAGAAAAAAATAAAGTAGACAAAGAAAATTAATGGGGTGACGAGACATTTTTATATGTCACCCTGTGCCAGCTTCTGTCATTAAGTTTTCACCTTTGTAAGTCCAACATTATGACATGCCTTAAACCTTATGTGCTTTAGACTAACGAAGTTTCTCTTCGGGTAATACAATTGCAAATTAGACCGAAGATGCTAAATAAAAAGGCAGACGACACGGGAAGTAAAAATGAGAAGCAAATATACTACCGCCAAAACAGAGGTTCAAAACGTACCACCAAGACCACAAACCGACAACAAACAAGAACAAAATATACTTCAGCGTCAATGACATTATTGAACCTGGGCGAGTAAACACCACAAACAGGAACCTAGTAATCAAAAAGAATACAAAAACAACATCGATGTTTAATCAAAACAAAGACGAAACCCGATGCTCCGGAAGGATAGGAGCTCTTCCAAGACGTTCGCAATACTTTTCATGATATCACCGTCAAATACTAGAAGGCTAGACTAGCCCTTGGTAGTCTTCTGATCAAATCAATTATTCCCGGATATCTAGGTACCGTTTAACGTTATGGTCAGTGTGTAACATCATTGCACCCAAGACGTCAATTTGTCTGCTATTATTCGGCTCGCTTGTTTGAGAAGAAATTAAAATATTTATCAGGAATTCGCATGACTTCGTATAATTTGAGGAATATGGAATTATGAATTTACCTATATTATTAAAGTAATACGTGTTTTCGTAATGTATTTCAACACATTTTGCTCCCCTCCGGAAAGAGTAACATGTATGATTAGGAATTCCATCATAATATTTCAAAAGTAATATTGATAATTGATTTTGTTAAAGTGCAATAATATAGGACGCTTTATTGACGATGTCTGTAATCTACGTTTAATATCACCGGCAATTAAACCAATACTGATGAATCACTATGCGTAATAAACACAATAGTAAATGGAAACGGTGGCGTAGCCATGGTTGGGTCGGTTATGGGTCTATTGGATATAAATGTTTTACATCATATGATGTTATAATATGACCCGCTAATAAGCCCATAGGGAATGGCTGTGTCTAGACATCAGTTTGGTTCAGAAATGTAATATCTTTATAAACAAAATCAACAGGCAAAATCAATTGTGCCCTGTAACGCGAGAACATTATACACTAGACAGAAGCATCATAGAACTAGGTCGACACATTTATCATGACCGGGTTAAGTTACAGAGTTTATAGAATAAAAGAACGCAATACACGTTCTGTGCGTATCAAAGATCAGTTAACTGACTTGCTTGGTTTATATGTTATACAAAAATTGTTGATAAAAAATAAATCAGAAAGACTATTTATGAAATGATATTGATATTGATATATTAATATTGTCAATTTCTATTTGGGTTTTCTAACATAGATCCACCACAGCGTCAGATAATTGTAGAAAACCGTAAATCATGTATAATTTACAAACCCTAATTACAA
>JAUMHH010191482.1:0-14089 GCA_032359455.1 Chlamys rubida
TCTTGAAGTAACAACTAAAACTAAAGTCGCTTAGAGCGAGTAGATTATCCGGAATTGCTAAATCTCAACGGTCAACTAAAAGCCCTGCGTATATATTGGTAACTATGCCGACTATCTTTTTTAAGATATTACTTGTTACAGTTATATCTTAATACGAAATACAAAGCATCATAAAATAACCTCATCCAAAACTTTTGAAACTTATCCAGTTCATGTTTGGACCCAGATTTCCTGTGAGATCAAGATCAGTATTACTCTTGTAAGGCACACAGGATAGCATAGACTTGATGTTATGAAGATGAAACAGATCATGAAATGACATATATAAGAATAAGTCAGAGACAGAGAGAAGATAGAACAGCCATGCAGACATGAACAGGATAACAGGACAGATTCGACTATTACCTTCAGCAGACACCTCTGAAAGGGAAAGCAACAACGCAAATATTTTAGTAGTCATTTCCGAGAACAATAATCTACTTTTGAGTATAGTTGACAGATTTCTCTGTTCCAATCATTAAACACACAAATATCATTATATATAGACACTGTTAATATAAAATACTTGTTTGAAACAAAACATTCCAAAACAATATTCATTAAAAACAGGATTTTTTTCCATATTTAATCAATAGAGAACAGCTTCTCTGTTCACATTTAGCTTTAAAAAAAATACTGATAAATGTCACACATACATGAACAATATCTGTGAATTTCTGATATTTAATTTTTTATTACAAAGAATTATCTCCACATACTGTAAGAGAATGTTGGCCAAAATTTCCGTGTTTGAATTTAAGATAAATTTCAATTATTTCCTATTTGAAGCCAAATATGTTATACAGCTGTAGTAACTAACAACATATTCTTTATCCAGCTAAAAGCTAGTCATTTTCATTATGTTAAATCACAGCACATCAGTTCAAACCAAATTGTTCAAAACTTAAATAGCCAAATTCTAAAATGTTTGATTAAATCTTATATGTTACAAAATGTACTACAAATAATACATTCTTCATACATGCTAAAACAAGTATTTCTGTGTTGCCTGTCTACATATATGTAAAAGCTCCAATGTTATTTGATGAATTATAACAATTTCAAATTATATTTTAAAAGTGTTTAATTGTGTTGAAGCTAGAAAAGTTTTGAACAACAATACCTACCGACACAGGCCAAAACAATATGTTACAATGTTTGAAAAGTTGAAATATTTCTATTTAGAAAAACTGTGAACTCAACAAATTCATTAGTGATAGTAACTGGCTTGTACATCACAATTATTTCATGTGAACTACTCTGACATTAAATTGTATTCATAAAGGGAAACTCTATATTTTACCAATTATCTCCCTTTATGGATCTGATCTTCCAGTGCTTGTTACATTTTTCCTACAAACATCACTGGTGTCATTTGATTTTTTTCTCCAACATAAGCTTTCTATTACACATTTACTACCAATCTATGGCCACATAACTTCTTCTTGTCCAGAGATGTTATATCATTTCTTAGTAACTAAGAGATGTAATATCATTTCTTAGTTACTATACTCCTAAGTTATTTTACATTAAAAGACATACAAACATTGTAGCCACTAATTATTACCTATTATCCAACATGTAACCTAATGTTCTGGCCTGTACTTGGTCAGTGTCTGTAGTATTGAATTATTATCCACACAAATCATTACTATTCTACTAAGCATTGAAAAAACAAAAGACAAAATTTTGTGTAATTTACTGTACGTTCGTTCGTTGGCTTTTTTTCAGGGTTTTGATTTTGCTGTTTTCTCAAAAGTGTGACAAGTCACAAAATTTTGTACCTCCACATGAATGTTTTTATGTTTGATAAAATAATTTGTCACATGAAACAAATAACTTGAGTCATAAAATGTACACCATTCAATATTTTACAAAATGAATACCCTCAAAAACTAGCAAATCTAATGCTGCACTGTATAGAATAAGTTAATTATTTCTATGATTTTTTAAAGAAGTAATTAACATTTTTGAGATTAAGTAGAAATGAAAAAAAAAATCTACAATGAATTTTATAAACAGTACGAATTATTGACACATGTTATATTTGTCCTTAAACAGAATTCCCCAAATATCCAGAACTTACCTTCCACTGTGATTTTGGCTGAGCTGACGGCTTTACCGGACGCGTTTTCAGCAACACATTGATATTGACCACCGTCGCTACTCATAGCACTTTCCAGAGTAAGGCACCAGTAGTCTGGCGCTTCGTGGACGATCTTGACCCGCGAAGATTCAGTCATCGGACGCCAGTCCCTCATGAATTTGACTGTTGGCAACGGAATTCCATCAACGCGGCATTCAAACTTGCAACATCCCCGATGATCAACCACTAGGTTCCTGAGTGGTTCCAGGAAGGTCGGCGCATCTACAGACACAAGACACCAGTTAACGCACATCAGACTCCATAAATATAACAATAACAAAGAGTAGAGGTTTACACTGAACAGAGTTTGATGTTTTACCTTTTTTTTCTTTGGCATTCAGAAAGTTCCAAAGTTGTATTTCTAAAGACTCATAAATAAAAGGCCTTCCTTAATAACTCACATATTGTTGTTTTCTATTTCATACATTTGTCCCTCAAAGATAAGGCAGTTGAACAAACTAACCCTTTACCCCAGTAATTTACATGCAAAGTATCATGACTATTGGCCTCACTGTTCAAAAGGAGATGTATTTTGCGATTTCTGATATATTTGACCCATGTGACCTCTAATGTTAATCAGGTTCATTCATTTAAACTAAATTGACATTCCTCCTCTCCTCCAGCAAGCTACATGACACGTGGGCCTCACAGTTCTAAAGGAGATGTAGTTTTAATTCTTTGACATACGTGACCTATAGTATGTAACCCCTTAGTTAGTCATGTTCATTCATTTGGACAATGGTGATTGACCTTCTCTCCTGCAAGTTAAATGCTACTTACCATAACTTTACACATTTTTCAAAGAAGTTGTTTGACCTTTATAACATATTTGTACAAAGTAAATGTTTAAGTATGTCATCAATATGAACATCTTTGAAAGCCCTTAATCAAGTTACTGGTTGCTAGACTACTTTGTATTTCTGTAGAAGTCATTGGGGAGATTTAAACTAGTTTGACTCAGTGACACTGAAAGTGGATAAGATTATTCAAGCTTAATACCCTCTATTGTGTCGCATGATGACTCTAGGCTTCATGGTTCTATGACGAAGTTATGTTTTAAGTTCAGGCATGAATCGAGTACACATACCCGACATTTCCAAGTTGAATATTCTGACGCTCATGCCTTGGTCATTCTCCGCGCGACATTTATACTCCCCGACATCCTTCTGGCTCATTCGTGTGAACTCCAATGTGGCGTTGCCATTAGGGGAGATAAATGACTTGTACCGATTTCCTAGCTTGAGTTTCTTCCCTTGGAAGTACCACTTCATTTTAGGTAGAGGAAAGCCCTTAACTTGCAGGGATATCGTCACTGGTCTAGACTCTGCTCCATAGAAGGTATCCTCTCGTACTTTGAATTCAGGTTTGCAAGCTGAAACAGTAATGAATAATTCCTTGGGATAATATTTTTTCCCGTAAAAGCTTGATTCTTTGTGTTGCTTAAACATAATTGTAAAGGTGAATTTTAAAGAAATGGTGTGGGCAAATAATAATTTGGGGGAAAAGGTTAAATACAAACCTTTTGTGGGCATTGATTCTATCAAACTGTCGACCGACGAAGCTCTAGACCTTGTCCAGGGACTGTCCAAGCTTCCACGTGACCCAGATCTACTCAACACCGACGTTCCAATGTAGTCATCTGTGACGAAAAGAATAAGAAAGTGAGTCAGACCTTACCCTTGTATTTCATCAGAACTGAAATCTTTAATCTTTGTTTCAACTAAAAATAGAAATGTAGAGCAATACATGTACACTTCATGTAACATTATTTTCCAACATACAAATTCATAAAATTTAAAAATAAAATTGTTGAGAGCTTCATCCCTGAAAAAAAAATTCTAAAAGCTATTCTGAACTTTAAACATATTTACAGCTAACTGATCATGAGCTACAATCAAAATTCTTAATAATTGTTTTTGTATGATTGAGAATTTCATGGAATCCTCACCCAAAATCCTTTTACGTTTTACACTTCAGGACCTAAAATCAAATAGATGTTAATGAAGGAACCAATACCCTTTTCCCTGTTGATAGACAAGGGCAGAGTCGGCTCACTGCAGCCAAAATCGTTCTTGGCCTTGACCCTGAACATGTAATCCTGGTCTTCTTGAAGGTCGTACACATCAAACTCATTCTCCTCTACGTTGTCAATCAACTTCAGCCACAGGTGGCTCGGTGGCTTCCTCATTTCCACCAGGTATGACATCTTGGAACCCTTCACATATGATGGCACACGCCCAGGTAACCAGGCCAAGGTCAAAAGGTTACCAGCTTGGTTTGTGATCATTGGACGAGAGGACGGCATTCTGGGTGGTACTGTAAGAATCAAGTCAAAATATATCAATATTATATATCTGGTTCCAATTTTATCAAAATTAACTTTGCAATTATGATTTGATCATATATTTTATCAACAATTTGGAGATCTGTAATTATGAAATAATGTATAATTCCTATTGATCAGGTATTATAAAAAGAAAAGATAAATTTTTAGATACATGTATTAGAAATTATATTTTAAAAAGTTTTATTTCAAATCAATAAATTATGATATGGAAATTTTATCAAAATTTGTGATGAGAAAAAAAGGCATGTATTGAAAATGTTTAGTAAAGTATTGGATGGTGTTTTTTTTTTTATTAAGATTACCTCCTGTTAGTACAGAGTCGAGATACACGGTCTGAGGAAGGTCATCTGGATCATTACGGCGCTTGTCGCGACTTGACCGTCTAGATTTTTCTGCACATAAACGAAATTCAAATAATTACAAAGTATTATCAGTATCAAGCACATCAAAAAGAACAATAACATGTTTTGTAAACTTCAGATTGAGAAGCATATGAAAAAATAAACAAAAAAATGTGACCTAGTATTCACAATGCAGAAACTTTGCAGAATTTTTTAGCCATGCATAGCGATGAGATTTTGTTAGATTTTCATTATATGATAACATTGTACATGTACTGAACTAACATATTACAAAAGTACTTGTTATGAAATTCCTACAATCACATAGAAAATAATATATATTCAAATCTTTGATCCACAGTGACTCTGCAACTCATATATGTGTTATACCTACATTGTAATTATCAGAATTTCTGTAATATTTGTAAAATGTTTCTTCATATTTTCATTAAAATTGGTTTTCTGTATTAAGCAATAATGCAGGTGCAAACAAGAGCTTATAGCTTATTCTTCAGCCATTGGCTCAAACAGTAATACCCCAGCAGATTATGTATATAGTAAACCCTCCGGTCAGTTCTAACAATAGACGGATAATTCGAACACGCGTTTTAACAACAAAAACAATAACTTTTTGTCTAGTGATATTTCGAACCCACCTTACCCACATACACTGTAGTTCGAATATAAAATTTTGAGTACTGAAATCATGTAATCATTGATCGATTATGGCTGTTTGCGATGTAATAATAGCCTCGTGAAACTCGCTTAAACTGATCCATTTTCAAATGCATCAAAAATGTAACATTTTTTTATCAAAAATATAATTTATCAGCAAATTTGCTTTCCAGCAATTAAAAAGAATAATTGTGATATATCTCATAATGTGATATACCTATATGAAAATGCATAACATTTGAACAAATGAAGACTATAACATAACATCTATATTTAGAAAGCAAAAGCTTGGATGCAACACGATAGTTCTAAAATTACAAATATACATATACTTGCGTTTAGAAGACATGCTTTGTTAATAAAATTTGCTCTTGCAAATTAATACTTTTAACCCTTTCACCCCTATGTAACTTTAGTAGACTCTACCATGCATTGATATGGACGAGTCTATTATGGTCTACAGTGTTGAAAGGGTTAAGGTGCAATCACCTGTGTGTCTGACGTTCATATTTCAATTATTACAGGTGTGAACTTCAGACAATTCGGCTCAGCCCTGGGGATACCGGATGAGCAGCTGGAATGGATAGAACATCAAGATGACGAGGACGAAAGATTCCGACTAGTGGTTGTGGAATGGGCGAAGGTTTCCAGATCAGACAACATCCGCGATTTCGTAAGAGCGTGTCATTCTCTTGGCGAAAAGCTAGTGAAAGGTAAACAATATACGGTTTTACCAATTCTCAAGTCTAAATTGGAATATATACTTGTATTACATTTACTTATGAAGCAATTTCGATTGTTAACATTTTAACAATTTCTGTCTGCACAAGGAGTCCACTGATGCCTGTTCAGATTAGTTTCAGTGAGAGCACAGTATGGTTGCAATACATTGTCATTTTTATACTCCAATAACAGGCGCAGTGGGCATGTATCGAACCCCTTTTTCTTTTGTTATTTGAAACTAGACAAGAGGTTGCAATATCGTGAAGGTTTATTAATTCTTAAAGGGGATGATACAATATAGTGGTGATCAACTTACTGATCGTCAGATGATGATTTCCGATGTAACGCTTCCAATTTGCGTATCAACTTGGATGGCGATGTGTTGCTGCCTTTGCACTTCCAGTCTTCGTTATCTTACTAGCATCAAATCGCCTTCAACATCTCCCACTCTGAAACAAACCATCAAAATCAAACTCAACTCTAAAAGAATTGCATATGATGTTTTGATATTGAAGAAAGCTACGAAACGATTTCTCATTCTTTTTAAAGCTTTTTCACTTGCAACACCACATGATAAAAAGCTATATCTCCTGCTTAGGTTTTTTTTTCAGCAGATTTTGTCGCACACCTGAAATATCCTTTAGACCCATCTTACCACCTCTTTGGTGTGTTTCAACCATGATTAAGGTCAGTCTGCTGCACTAGTGATCAATAAGGCGA
The DNA here is from genome assembly GCA_032359455.1 of Chlamys rubida. Classification (NCBI taxonomy): domain Eukaryota; kingdom Metazoa; phylum Mollusca; class Bivalvia; order Pectinida; family Pectinidae; genus Chlamys; species Chlamys rubida. The sequence goes on from JAUMHH010191482.1 coordinate 6,992, forward strand.
TTAAAGGTCTGGGTATATCTTTCTATCATATTGTGTTGGATATTAACTGTTGATAAAGGGTAAACAACAGATCTTTCTTGTTTTGTCCCGTTTCACTTTCGTTGTTTAAAGAGAGGTCGAATTCTACAATTTATATATAAAGTTCTTAACGGCCCATCACTGCAGAAGAGGTCTTTAGGGTTTGATTTGGTTTTATTTTGTTTAACGTCCTATTAACAGCTAAGGTCATTTAAGGGCCAATGAAAGGTAGATAAAAAGGAAATCACATAAAATAAAATAAAAAGATAAAAAAAAAGAGGCAAATGTCAACTTGAAAACAAGTGGCTATGGTTAGTTATATCTTTTTTAACAGACCAACAGTGTTCAGGTAGGTTGTGATAATTACCGTTTCAAAGAGAGATTTGAGATTTGTCATATTACTATAATTGTTTTCTCGTGTTGGCTGAAGGTAAATGCATTCTTTACAGTGCTTAACAGGTAAATGGTTCGTGACATGCTACACATTGAGGTTGGTCCTCGTATTTCAATAAATAAGAATGCGTAATGTATGACTGTAATTTTACAACCACAAGTATACGTGGGCGATTGTGTTATTAAATCTGACATTGGAACTTTTTTTAACTAACAATAATGTGGGCGGTTTCGCCATTGACCGAACTTCATTTAACATCTAGGGCCAAATTGTTCGATGCACCCTAACGGTAAGTTTACGTGGGCAGAGCGATTGTGACGAATTGTATTCTGACAATGAATTATGTTTAAAGAATAACTTACGTGGGCGGTTTCAACAATGATTGCCCCACACTTGTCAGAAGCACTTTTTACTCATACATGTAGGATCGCGCAAACTATGGTTGGAAAGGACGTACGCAATGAAAAAATCAAACAAAGTTTTCAAGGGTCTCCATGTTAATCTCCCCTTTGTTCATGCTTTGTTTTATTGCTCGTTTTATTGATTTTTAGTTCAAATTGTAGTTTTTTCGACACATCGGTATTCTCTTGGCGTTTTTGTGTTTTTGTTATTATCAAACTATGTTATCAGACGGTATATTTAAAGGGAAATGTCGTTTTATTCATTTATAGCATGTACGACTAATACATATGTTTAGAAAGAATACATTTGGAGTAATATTAGTGCTGTATAAAAAAAAGTTCAAATAACATTTTTAAAAAGTGAATATACCTAGTATAGCACAGATATTACCCCCATGAAATGTCCAAAAGATGGCATAGACTGTGTGAAATACTTATAGCTAGAAACAATTACAGGATCACCGGCGAGTAACTTTTAGGGTGATTCACCGCGACAGCGTGTATAACCCTTTCCAAAATGCTATTTACCTAACCTCTGAAATTTTACATTTTTTTCTCTCTCATTTTAAATGATACTATACAAATTTTGTAACATGCAGTTATCATAACAAGTTCATTTAGCTAACAACGCTTCCAATTTGGTCTTAAAAAGGCAAAAATCTAGAAATATATAATAGTCATCTGGAAGCAGAACAACCATAGCTTTACAGCTAACACAACAAATCTGAACAAGTTTGACAAAAATACAAGACTGGAAAGTCATGTAACTAATAAAGCTTCGAATATAGCCTGCAGAAGGCATTAATATTGCAATATATTGAAGTCAGTTGGAGGCAAAACACTTGCGGAAGCTAACATTTTGAAATTAAATTGCAGGTTTGACAAAATGTAGTTAAATACAAATTTTACACATACAACTTTGTGATCCAGATTTTTATTAAACCGACCAATGAAGTCTATTATCTTCTTTAAGATGAACCATTGTCACAAGAAGAAACAAAGAAGCTATTAAGTAATGTGGATTACCTTTGTGAAAATATGATGGATGTGCCCCTGGTGTTACCTCACCTGGTATCAACGCTGGTGTTGTCTCCGGGACTTTGTGAATACATAGTCGCTCCGCCAGGAAGAATACAAAGAATTTTCAGGCTTGTCGACATTCTCTGCATCAGGAAGAACGGACTGGAGGAGTTCTGTGTGGCTCTGAAGAAATCTGAACAGGACCATGTCGCCATGCAATTAAAAGGTAAGTTTTTCATCTGTTTGAGCTAAATGTTGACACGGTAGTAATACGATAGTCAATAAATGTTTAATTAGCGATAAATAAGATGGAGTTCACTATAATTGATGTATTTGACTTATGTTAAATGATCTAAAACCGTACAGCGTCAGATGCAAATTTAACGTGTCCAGAACAAAATTACTTAGGAATATCCAGAGACGTATATCATATACGTCTCTGGAATATCATTACTGTTTCGGGCACTTCTGTTCAAGAAGACAAACATGAAGAGTTGGACAAAAGACGGACCTATGGCAAGAGTACGAAATATAATGTGAAGAAAGGGAAATTTAGGGTAAAAGGTGCATACATTCAAACCTATATTCAGAGATATCTTTCCAAAAGTCTATTAGTTTACTGAACTCTTAATTATTGCTATTTTGCCTCTTGTTACAGATTATGTTAAAACTGCAAAGCGACACTTTGATAAATTGTCTCTTAGCATAGGCGGTCTTGACTGGGTTATTTTGTCGGGTTTTTTTTTAAAGAAATTTAAAGATTATATTGAATTATAAATTAATCTGATATGTTTAATTGTGCTTGATTTATTTTATCAAGGTCTTCTTGTACAGAGTGTACCAAAGTTTCGTAGAAGATCAAGGTCTCTCACAAGCTTAAGCACCATAGATGACGCTGACGAGGACAACACAAGTACACTGTCGGACGACAGTAGATCCTCGTGTGACGTTTTGCAGAAAATCGTGCGACTGTTGAGTACCGAAGGCTTAATCAAACAGTGATACAGCTGATCTCAGAGGAAAACTGTTTATGTATTCCTATATAGTATTCACCAGTGCACGTGGTACGGACTGACATTGGCGCCATATTTGCGGAGATAACAGATTTGTAACGCGCAGGCGCACACCCATCCAGTCACTGACCAAGCTCGACATGCTGAACTTGTGAACGCGTTCCAGGGTTATACAACATCGCTGTAAACGCTAGTTTGTCAGTACGAATGTATTTCCCCCACTTATTCCTTGGTGTCATGATCAGTTAGCCAAAAAAGTAACCATCTATACCAAATTGGCTTACTAGCCGTAGTTCTTTTGCTGCTCGCTAGGTGTCACTTTCAAATGTGAAACTATACGGTACCAACGTATACAAATCAAGGACCCGGAATGTAAAGAATGTTTTACATCAATTCATGGTCAACACACTCGAGGCAAGAAGAGGTCAAGAAAAGAAAATCATTCAAAACTTCTTTTGTTACTAACGAGAATTCAAACGAAGCGGTTGATTTTTTTTTATTATTTTTCAGCACAAACTGACTTCCAACTAACATTGAAACCTCAAAAGAAGATGTTTGCCTATCCTTTTAGGTTAGTAGGGTGGCGCTTTCACCTTTCACCAAGGCGGCCGGGGTTCGATTATTGGATCAGACGTGAAAAGGTATGGGGTCACCTGCATGCCGAACCATGTGGGCTTTCTCTTAATACTCCGGTTTCCTCCCACATTACCGGTAAGATTCTACGCGCAGCTAACATCCGGGCCAAAAAGAGTGATTAATTAAAGTTGTAATAACTTGTTTCATAATTGTTGTAAAATATTACATGTATAGATAATTTATATTTTTTTACCTTTTTGTTGGTGAAAGTTGATGTCTTGGCCTTTGTTTACTCCTATTACAAAAGAGGCCATATTTGGTCAGCTATTTGTATATCGGATATGATTGTGCCGACATCGGGAAAACGATTAGAGGAAACATCAAATGTATCTCGTCGTGTTAAACCTTTTCCACTAGGGGAACAGACTGAGATGGTTTGGTACTTGTTCCTAGATGTTTCGATACTTCCCAAAAGTTGTCTCGATATTTATAGGTTTTTCGGCACAAACTGATTTCTTGATCAATATATATATAGATAGAAGATTCCTTGGTGAGATGAAAGTGCTAAGGACATGTTGTTGAGATTATTTCTCTTTATGTTATTTATATTATTAAGGATCATTTTACTACTGTTATAAAATATATGTTTATATACATGTACATACTACATAAAAATATAAGACAATTAATTTCGAATACTTTCTAACACAATTTTTATTCTGATAAATAACATACATTAATCCCTGCTCGGATACACTAGGGGTTACATTCATTTACGTTCTCTGCACCCCTGGAATATCGAAGGCTCAGTGTGTGCTACAGTGTACCTTGTGGGTGAAAAAGAAAATGTAGCTTGATACTTTGTTGTACATCAAAAGAATATCGCAGCCGCGTAACGGCAAAATTGACGGGATTTGAAATTGAGTGGCGCTCCTCTGTAATCTTCAAAGGACAGGTATCAGCCTAGCAGTTGGTCAGGTTTCTTTTTTACTGGACACCAATAAAATACTAGCGGCATGCCTTCAATTTTGCTATGGCATATATTCCAGGGGTGCAGAGAGCGAAAGTGAGCGTATAACCCCTTGAGTATCGAAGATGACATAAATCATGTAAAATATACTGAAATAAATCAGCCAAAATGTATAGATTTAATCCAAAAAGGGTTTAAAAATGCATTCAAAACGTGTAGTAGTGTGTGTACGTCATAAAATGTTTACATCCATATTCATTACCTTTAACTACATGTACCAACATGTCGAATGGAAACAAGCGTTCAACTGTGCCGTCCTCAAGTTGAAAGTTTCATCAAATATTTTAACAGATATTTATTCAACTTACATTAATTCTCCATGGTAAAGCGTAACTTAAGGATCCCAGTACCACTGCCCAAAACTGGAACTTGGCATTAAAACCTATTTTTGGCATGATTATAGCTTTAATAAATAGGTTTCAGATAAGAAAACTATACCTAACGGGACTTTTATAAAAAAAGAAAGTGAAATAAGCAAAATATAATTAACAAGTGTTCTGAGTGTAAAAAATGCTGTACTATCGATCAAACTGACTGAGCTACCTTCTCATGGAAGTGTCCTGGCCCAACTGAACATGTGCTAAGGGTATATCCAGAATGCAAGTAAGTGAAGGTTACTGTATGTTCGAAAAACCAGACTGCAGTGGAGCAAGGATCCTTAAATTAAGAATTATCTACACTTAGACTAGGGAGCATTTGTGGAACTGGATCCTACGCTATGGGTTTGATTATAACTAATATTACTACTAGGGAGCATTTATTAGTTTGATTATAACTAATATTACTACTAGGGAGCATTTGTGGAACTGGATCCTATGCTATGGGTTTGATTATAAAACTAATAGTACTACTTTTGCAGACTTCTTCAAATAGAAATAAACTATTTTTGCATCAATTGTGTGTAATTCAGATTTTATCAATGAACAATCAATGAAATGATCTCCGATGTCTTAACTGTTAATCCAATGGTGCTCTGAGCTGACATAAATAGTTCACAATGTAAAGTTTACAAATATTTTTTGTATATTTGTTGTCTTTAATAATCACAATACTTTAAATCCTGAAAGATGACTTTCTAAGGCCATGCTACTCGTTTTTAAATTTTCATGAGGTAGATTACGCATGCTCATATTTATTCAAATCATAAACAAAATGTGTGTATATATACACTCTAGAGAAAAAATAACACTTTAAAATGACATCATCTTCAGAGTTGTTCTTTTAGATGACATCATCAGATCTTAGAAAATAGAAATAGTTTAGCAAATTCACTGGTTGAAAATGCTCATTTTAAGGGTCCAAAATTGGGAGACCTCAAAAATAGGGGAGAGCTGCAGGAAAGTATGGTATATTGCAACCAACTTTTGTATTAAAACATATTGCAATATATTGGGTATATCACAATATCTTCTATTATTTGAAATTCAGTTCATATTTTATATAGAATATACGAAAGTGACCATCAGTTTAGCAAACCTCAGGATTTCAGTATTTTGAAAAACATTGTTGCAAGATCTTGCCATTCCATGCTCAGGGGTGTAGGATAGAGAAATTCCACCCAAAGCGTTTTCAAATTGGTGCAAAACCCTCGCCAAGCCTGGGGTTTTACCCAATTTGAAAACCCCTTGAGTGGAATTTCCATATCCTACACCCCTGAACATGGAAGAGTCTTAGAATGTATATTGTTATATATATATTATATATGTTCCTATACCAGGTAGATCAATTTTCTGGAGGTAACAAATTCTTTTCCATTTCTTCAGTTTAAAAAGCCATCTTTTACATCACAGATGTGGTATTTGACAAAAAAACTATGATTTAGAATTGTTCTCAACAAACTTTTGAAAAGCTTCAAAAATTACTTTTATGAGTGAAAAATAGACAGTAAAAATTAAAGTTTATCACATTTTGATCGAGGTACACTGTAAGTTTATTTATTTTAGCAGACTCAAATTTTAGCATATTATTGAATTTTAACAGATTTGCGCATTGATAAATTGGCGCACTCACAATATATGCAATAAAATCTTATATACAGAAACTTCAATTAGTGCAATAAAAATTAGCGAAAGATTTAAAGCGGAGAAATCACTAGAATTATAGAATACTGCTGAAATAAACGGTAACTTACAATTTGTGATAAGAATGTTTTGTTATATATGTGTTTGTATGAATTGTTGAATAAAAATGTTACAACTACAATTGTTACTCGAAGTGTTGTAATATCTGAAAAAATCACAATGTTATATCACAGTATTGTGTACACATGACAATAACTAAAAAAACTGGGCTTTTCATATTACCCAAGAAGAAATATCACGTAGAAACAAAAATAATTCAACAATTTCACAGCAAAAATTATCCTTTTGGACAGCATGCACATTGTTTATAATCCAGCTACACTACTTACCTAATATATTCAAAATTCAAACTATTAGTTTGAGTATCATTTATTAACGCAGCGAAACCTTCCAATGTGGGTTTCACTAGTAGAATGTTAATTCAGTGTGAACCATAAACACTTATGTCACTTACAGACGGACAATTTGTGGTAAACCAGTAACACAAGTGTCACTTACAGACGGACAATTTGTGGTAAACCAGTAACACAAGTGTCACTTACAGACGGACAATTTGTGGTAAACC
>JAUMHH010191493.1:0-14088 GCA_032359455.1 Chlamys rubida
CTGTCTCCCTACATTGGGTTTTCAACTAGGGATGTACTTCCTGTTTCCGTTTAGCAATACACTCCTATTACCTTAACCTCCTTCATTAGGAGGGAGACTCTCTCATTTTGACCAAAATATACCAATCTCCCTCGAAACTCCCTAATTCAAGTCCAAACTCACACAAACTCAAAATCTACATTCTGTGGTCAAATGATCTCCTAGTTACTGCAAGGCGTGTGTAATAAGCATAACAGGTGTGTCTGAATCAAATGAATGCTTCTTCTAGTTATTTTGATACATAAAAAAGGGGAAGATGAATTAGGCAAAGCAGTTTCAGTCACGTTTCACACACTTTCTCCCTCGTTGGAAATGTGGACTGACGGAGATCTCCCTCATTGGAGGTTTGAGAGGTTGACACCTATGGTAGTGGAAATGGGGATAAACCTTTACAAAAGACTTCACCTAATTTGGAGTGAAAGCCTTTGATCCTGATTTGGATAGACCATCCCCATATTAGGTGATATGACCCCTGGGGTCAGTGGAGACAGAGTAATACAACATCACAGGGTGACTGGGTGTTCCCACAGACTATATATCTCACCACTGATCAGATATCAATAAAAATACAGTATGTTCCAACAGATTGAATATGACTTATTTGCCTGTCGGCTAGCTGCCTCTAAAATAGAAGTTTGTATTATAATTCTGAATCCACATATAGAAAGAGATTGAGACGGTAATTCAGACAATGGACAGGATAACCAAAAAAAGGCCTCTTATTGCTTTGGTAATAATCACACCAGATGGTAATCTGGACACTAGGCAGGAAAACCAATAAAAGCCTCGTATCATTTTCATAAGAACATACAGGAACCAAATACAGACATGCACCACAATTTATTAATTTAGATAGGTAGCAGATGAATTAATTTATATTCTGTCATCATATACATAATGATAAACGACAGGTAACGTACAGTTAAATATGGAGGTATGCATACAAATGCACGTTTAAAATGACATACAGCTCTACTATTAAACAGTTAAAAACGCAATAATTTGTGCAGTGATTCATAAATGATATATGTATGAATTAAATTGACTTAAAACGTAATTTAAGATATAATCTAATAAATAGAAAAAAAAGGAGCCTAATAGGGGAAATGTTGATCTTTAAAGAGCTTTAAAAACTCCTAAAGTATGAGTAAAGAAATTTAAACACATTTCAGTATGGAGAAGTGATCCATGAACAGTTGTTATTTTTAGGCTAATTTGAAATCCAAGATGGCCATTGTTGCTTCTGATTGGCGGAATTATTTTGACATCTTCCCAAGCCTCTTCTGTACTTTAGTGAAATAACTCCTAAATATTGCAATTGAAATAGAAACAGAAAAGTTAATGACCATTTTTCACTTCCTGATACAGAAGTATTAGTTGGTGATTAATGGGCGTAGTGGGACTGGCTTGGCTGTTAGAGACGTATATGGATTGCTAGTGAAAATCAATTTCTCACGTTATTAATGGAGGAATGTTCCGTAATTCTTGGCTATCAGCATAGGATCTTTTTTACAGAACTTAATTGGTTGGATTCAAAATAAGGTGCTTCCTTTCTCATCACTCGCTGCAGGTTTTCTGTTCCGTTGATGAAGCTGTTTGTGATACGTTTCATGTTGATATTAATTTTATTTTTTTTACCCCATAACTTCTGTTTGTCCCATCGACTTACGTGTCGATAATTCCACAGTGTGAAAGAACATCACATTGGATGACATCACAATTAGTCATGACATCACACTTGTTTTATGACATCATATCTTTATCAAATTTTATCGTAAACTGATAATTAAAACTTGTGCATTAAGGCTCCTCGTACCACTGTCAAAAACTGTAACTACCTTTTGGAAATTGTATTTTTTCGGCATGGCTACCGCGGTATAGTTTTGATAAATTATTTCGGAAAAGAAAACCATAAATTGTGGGACTTTGGTGAGAATGTAACAAAAATGAAATTTAAAAAATATACACTGTAATCAACAAAATGTGTTCTGAGTATAAAAAATCATCCTTGCTAGACCGGGATTTGAATCTGAGACTGTTAGATTATCGATGATACTGACTTGGCCAACTGGTCAACAGAATTGAGCGGGCCCAACTTAATGCTACAGTTATATCCAAAATGATGTTAAGTGGAGGTTACTACATATACAAAAAAAACAATGGGACCGGGATCCTTAAGAACAGAGTAATTAGATAGTTTGTCTTTGATATTTGAGCTATGGAATAAATCGGATATCTAATTTGTGAGATTTAATTATGATCTCAAATATAATTTATTTGCTGAAATTTGTAGATTGTACTTGAGAATAAATATACTATATTGAGTATGAATTATAATCAATTATCACTTATCAGATTTTCTCTAATTATAAGCTACCAGGTATGGGAGAGTGAACCACTGTGTATTGGAAATAATATTGGACATCTAAATCTGTTCTAAACAGTGCTATTACCTACATAAACTTGGGTGCAAAGCAATTTACCCCACAATCCAATTGTTGAAATATACATTAACTCCTAATAAATGCCAATCATTAGCTCATACATACATATATATATACCATATATTTCACATTTTTGTTCCTTTATATTTCAATCCTAGGTTTATTTATATGGACTCGGTTTACCTCAGTTAACAAAGTAAGAATGCGTGCTCCTGTTGTATTGTGGTAAAAATGTGTTTATATGTGATCAACGAAAAAGTATTAAAACATTCATCGACCAAGTGTGACAGATTGTTTTATGAGGCGTGATACATAAATATGTTTATTGTAAACTGGAGATGTTTACATCATCCGTTGTACAAGCCTGATTGGGCTGCTTATTATTGGTAAATAATGCATTAACAGGGAGCTTTAACGTTGCAGGTTAGCGTATCGGGCGGGGCGTGCATGCTGTACAATTCAAGATTGAACCCACCGGCTATTGGAACTCCAGGTATGCGTGTCACGGCTCGATGAACACCTATATATGGGCCAATACTTCTGTGTCACCGAGGAATATACTGATGTGTTTCCTTTGATAAAGGTTTAAAACATATATAGCTACCTGGTGGCCACCAATATACACACACCGGGAATTACAGCTTACTGCGGGTACCCTCGCTCTGTACCTGTCGGTGCCGACCTGGATGTGTAAGGACCTTCCCTTGGGATTAATTCGTTGTTTACATCAGTGCTACACTGGAAGTATATATATAACCAGGTACTGTGGTATACTATTTTGTTGCATTGGCAGGTAAAACTAAATGCTATATTACCCGTACTTAATATATACTGTAGCTTTAGGTACAGGGTATGTTCAATGTTTTATTAAAATGGTACATCGGTCATATTAAACGCTGCAATGGTACGTTTGCAGGTAATGTATTTGTAGGTAGGCTGGTCGTGTTGAATTCTGTGTTGGTGCATACAAGGCTATGATCATGTTGAATTCTGTGTTGTTATATAGACAGGCATGCTGAATTCTGTGTTGTTATATAGACAGGCGTGTTGAATTCTGTGTTGTTATATAGACAGGCATGATGAATTCTGTGTTGTTATATAGACAGGCATGATGAATTCTGTGTTGTTATATAGACAGGCATGTTGAATTCTGTGTTGTTATATAGACAGGCATGTTGAATTCTGTGTTGTTATATAGACAGGCATGATGAATTCTGTGTTGTTATATAGACAGGCGTGATGAATTCTGTGTTGTTATATAGACAGGCGTGATGAATTCTGTGTTGTTATATAGACAGGCATGATGAATTCTGTGTTGTTATATAGACAGGCGTGTTGAATTCTGTGTTGTTATATAGACAGGCACGCTGAATTCTGTATTGGCATATCAGGCTGTAAAATTGGTACATAGGCAGGTCATATAGAATTATAGTTTGGAGTTTTGCAGGTAATTTGGAATGCTGTATTGGTACGCATGTAAATAAGACAGAATTGCAGAGTTGGTACATAACTTATTAGCCTGTTTTTGGGGAAAAAATTAATATGTGCGGATAGGTCGAGTGGCCACTCCGGCCTTCCACGTAGGCAACTGGGGTTCGATCCCCGAAGTCGTCGTGCACATGGAATATTCAGAGAAAGTGTTTTTCTCCTGCCCACACAACTCCAACAACCCAGGTGGAGTATAAAATGGTCTGGGGTGGGTGTTGCGGTATCTGTGCTGTAACATTCAAGTAAGGAGGCACTATAAATGATACCGTTAGAAGCATGGTCCCACTACAAACAACACAATACATCTCCAGCACACATGCAGGCCTACACACATAGGGAGATATTAGCCAGGTGGCATAGGACTAGTAGATAGCGCCTGATAAGGCAGCTCCTGCAAATTCCTCAGAATTGTGTTGATTAATGTGTGTATATATATATGCTAATTGTATTGATTGTATAAATTGTATATCTGTGTACTGTAAAATGCTTTAGAGTGGCTTATTCTAGCTAGATAGGGCGCTATATCAAATGTTGTATAATATTATTATATTATAATCACAGGCATCAACCTTAGTTATATTGTTGTTATGCCCTTGTACGTTCCAGTCTACCAAACTGTACAAAACAGCAGGAGCATGCTGGGAAGTTATGTAGAATGCTGTATGTAACATGTGCTGACTTATGAAATGGATATATACAGGATTAAATACAAAATATGGGATTAAATACAAAATATGCAAAAATACTGCAAAGGAATCGTAAAGGATATAATTTATTGCAATGTCATTTTCTGACACCAGTATATTGTTTCTTAAATTATGTAGGTATGTGATATATTCTTATTCCTCTCAAGGATGTAGAATTTGGGCCAGAATTAACACCAAATTCTACACCTGAAACAGAAACTAAGGTCATATTTGAAAATACAGTAGAAAGGACAGCATACCATAGTTATACCTAAATTGTTAATTTAAAAATCCATCCCAGACCTTCATGGCAAGAGTGTGCAATAACTGTTATGTTCATGTGGTGGTATCACTCTCAGATGACAAGATAGTCTGTCAAACAAGCGGTTTTGATGGGCTTCCGATTGGGACGTCATAATATAATGCCATCATCTAATTGTGACATCATAATGGTTAAGGTCACTGAGTGCACCCTTTAGGGGTGAGAAGCAACTTAAGACTCTTTCCCCGAGGGTTTAGATTGAGAATTGCACCACAAGGAGGTGAATGATTCTTTTTCTCTTATCCCGTTCACCCATTGTGTATCATCAACATAAATTAATGTAGTGTTAACGTTACAAGCTGAATGCAGGGTAGACATGACGTTGATGTTTGGTTAACATGACGTCATTGTATTGTTTTGACTGAGAAATCCCCCTGTTTCAACCCTAGGGGGAGACAAGGATATAATAGAATCTTTCCCTGCCTTGAGGATGTGACAGGGAAATCTCCAACTGAGGGATGATGTTTTTTGGTTGTCTAACCCAAGGTTCTGCCGGGGGTAAGTACAACCAAAAGAAATCTGTGACCCAGAGGTTTGGAGATTTCTCTGGTACACACTCAGGGTAGGGGATGATTATTTTTCTCCCATCCTATTATTTCAGTCACAACTCCAACAACAGTAGTCTGCCATGTTCGTGAACAAAACCACATATGATGTGTGCATATCGTCATTCACTTTTTCACAATTACCGGTGACACATTTAAATGACGTCACAATTAAACGTGTGCTAATCGGCACGAGGCTATCTCCCCCTAGGGGGTGACAAACTGATCTTTCCTGGCTTAAACGGGAGACACCTCAGAATGTTGGGAGAAATGTGTATCCCACATGAGTGTTCCATAATGTACTGTCAGACTATTTCATGCAAAGGGGTATAAAATAATGAAATTCCACCAGAGGGGTTTCCAAAGTCGGTAAACTTAAGGCTGTCCGAATGATTGGCACCAATTTGAAAATCCTAAGGAATTTCCCTATCCTACACCCTTGGGACTTGGGTATGCAAGAGTATTTTTCTCACCAGAATAAGCTTCTCATTAGAAACCTCCAAAAAGCATCACAATTTCTGCATTGCAGCATTGGAAGTTCCAAATTTCCTGACATCACATCATGGTTATCCAAATGTCATGTCGCACATGTGAAATGGGGTGTCCAACAGAAATTTGTTATCCATTATCCTTACCTTGGACAGTTCTGTCATGCATGCAAAGGAATGAGAGAAAGAAATGTATATCACACACTAAGAGATGGGAGAAATATGTATGATCATGTAAGAATGACCACCAAATCAAACGTGTGTCATCATATATCAGTAAAGAAATTTAAACTGTAGAATGTCACTTCACCCAACTTTCAGTATGACTGATATATTTTCAGAAAACATACACAGAGGCTGAATTTGTACAAAAACAGCTGTGATTGAATTTCTCACTGCTTATATATCCAGCAATTCTGGTGTTAGTTGCAGTATAAATTACTCTAAATGTTTCGTACTTATTAGCTCACCAGGTCCGAAGGACCAAGGTGAGCTTATGCCATACCGTGGCATCCGTCGTCCGTCCGTCATCTGTAGTCCGTACATCATAAATTTCTTCAAACGACTTCTTCTTCTTAACCACTGATTGGAATTTAACTGAATTTTACTGGAAGCATCCTTAGGTGGTGGGGATTTAAAATTGTACAAATAGTGGGGATGACCCCCCAGAGGGCTGAGGGGCGTGGCCAAAAGGGGGCATTTTGGCTGTATTGCTACAAACGACTTCTTCTGTAGAACTATGCACTGGATATCAATCATATTTAGTCTGTAGCATTTATGGGAGGCGGGGATTTAAAATTGTACAAATGGTGTGGCTGACCCCCCAGGGGGCTGAGGGGCGGGGCAAAAAAGTGGGCAATTTGGCTATATTGATATAAACGACTTCTTCTGTAGAACTATGCACTGAATATCAATCATATTTAGGCATTCATGGTAGGCAGGGATTCAAAATTGTACAAATGGTTGGGCCCCGGGCTAAGGGTTGGGACCAAAAAAAGTTTATTACTTGGAAATGGTTAAGATCCCCACTGTATAACATGCATATATACAATTGCTGAGTATAAAGAGAAGAATGCACATATGCTTCTAGGATGGTCATGGGGTCTGGCCCCACCCATGGAGACAAAGTCCCTGGGCCATAACTTTAAAATGGTTGAGATCCCCACCCCAAAACTATATAAACAAATGCTGGGCATAAAGAGACGAATGCAGTCATGTTATTAGAATAGACCCTGGGGTCTGACCGAACCCCTAGGGACCTAGTTTCTGAGTCATAGCTAGGAAACAGTTGAGATCCCCACCCTATAACCATATATACATTTGCTGAGTATAAAGAGATGAATGCACATACGCTTCCAGGATGGCTCCAGGGTCTGCCCCACCCTTGGAGACTTAACCCCTGGGTCATAACTTCAAAACGGTTAAGATCCCCACCACAAAACTATATATACAATTGTTGGGCATTAAGGGACGAATGCAGTCATGATACCAGAATTGATCCACGGGTCTGCCCCACCCTTGCAGACTTAACCCAGGGGTTCATAACTTTGAAACGGTTGAGATCCCCTCCCCATAACTATATATACAAATGCTGGGCATAAAGAGACGAATGCAGTCATGATATTAGAATTGATCCTGGGGTCTGGCCACAACCCTAGGGACCTATAACCCCGTAACCATACATATAATTGCTGGGCATGTAAAATCCAATACAGATATTGCTACAAGGATTGGCCTTGGAGTCTGGCCTATTCCTTTGGATCTCATTTGGAGAATATATTGCCGTGATTGCTTAGATATCCAGGTGAGCAATATAGGCCCTCTGGGCCTCTTGTATTATTAAAGGTTATCATATTGCTATTTCCATACCCCATATCAACCCGAGACCTACATATCAGCCTGGAGGAATGTTGTGGGGTAGGAGATAAAACTACATGTATTAGTAACATGACAGTAATTAACAATAACATATAAAACATGTCATACTTATGAGTCTGTCTGGTGGATAGGTAACAGGTCTTGAGGTGATGTGTGATGTGGGAATCAATTTTACTGGAAGTAGAAGTGATACGGTGCATACAGTGCAGATTTGACAGGTACAGGATCTGGCCTATGTACAACTAGTGTGCAATATTGCATATATAAACAGCCCATATCATTTATAAGTACAATATATATATCAAAATATTTTTCCTTATTTCTCATTAAACTGATTTATCAGGCAGTATAGACCTAAAATTATTTTATATACATATTTGACAAGCAGCACCAGTGCAAAAAGCACAGACCATGAGTATTTAAGATATTCATATATAGACAAATACAGTATGATATAGCCACTGTCTTACAATGACTTGCAGGTTTAAGAATATATATATACTGCTCTGTCATGATCTCGAACACGACTGGTATGGAGCTGCATATAGATTGTGTCTCTATCAGATAAGGCACTTAATGCTTTAATCTCTAATTACATTCAATCTGCAGTTAGTCCCCCACCGGCCTCTTTGGAGGGTATTATAGGAGCCACCGGCCTCTTTGGAGGGTATTATAGGAATGGTCTCTGTCTATCCATACAGGAGCTATGTAGTGTTGTAGTTTTTCTTTTTTTATCTGTTGTTTTAATTTTATAGCTGGTTGAGAAAACATATGGCCGTAAGATAAACATACCAACTAAAAATTGTTGTTATATAAGGAGTGAGCTTCATTTTTATGGCATGTACTGTTGTATGAATGCAATTAGCAACAAACATATTCCTTATGGCGCACATTAGCACTCCATAAGGAATATATAAGGATTGTCCTTCATTTTGATACGGTAGTATGAATGCTGTTGGCAATTATTTAAATGCTGAATGAAGAGAAAATTAATTGGAATAGGTTAATTGTTGCAATGGTAACTACAGTAGCCATGGTTGTTAGGATGATATAATTTTAGTGATTCTAAAAATGGGCAGATTGGTTAAGTGGTTAAAACTCTGGCCTTCCACGCAGGCGGCCAGGGTTCGATCCCCGAAGTCGTCGTGCACATGGAATATTCAGAGAAAGTGTTTTTCTCCTGCCCATACAACTCCAACAACCCAGGTGGAGTATAAAATGGTCTTGGGTGGATGTTGCGGTATCTGTGCTGTAGCATTCAAGTGAGATAGCACTATAAATGATACTGTTGGAAGCAAGGTCCCACTTCAAACAGAACACAATCATTTCCAGCACACACGCAGGCATACAGACATAGGGAGATATTAGCCAGGTGGCATAGGACTAGTAGTTAGCGTCTGATAAGACAGCTCCGACGAATTCCTCATAATGGTATTGATTAATGTATATGCTTGTTGTATTGATTGTTTAAAAATTGTATATCAATGTACTGTAAAGTGCTTTAGAGAGGCTTATTCTAGCTAGATAGGGCGCTATATTAAATATTGTATAATATAATTATTCTACATTGATATATGAATGAAAATAGAAAAATATACAGTGAACATCACTTTTTTATCATTTTGGTTAGCTTTTAACTTTTTAATTAATTTATCTGAGTAGCCTTTCAACATTTTTCTCCATTTAAAATATAGTTTTATGTACTTGCGCATGCATTTACACACGCACTGCTTTGTTAGTGATGTAGTCGAATGTTCCAGAACAAGCCGCCAGTGTTTATTTTAGGGACAAGGAAATTTGAATGTGCATCCATGAAATAATAAGTGTGTCAGCATACTGCTGTTGTATAATAAGACAGGATGGATCCTGAATATGTTCCATATATCCAGACGTTGAAGGAACAAATCAATGGCTGTCATTGGCCCATTATCTCACTGAACTTTAATTACACGAGAATATTTACCCACTGGAACCTGTTTGGGTCTTCCCCACATACTGTTTGAGTTTTTGACGAACAACTATAACTTTGTGGTAGTGCATTTTGGAGAATATGATTGATCAGAACTGGTTGCATACCTTAAAAGGTGTTAAAAAGGGGCATTTCAATCCCTAATTATTTGTCATAAGGTTTTTTTCAAGTGTACATGTATAATATACCCCTATATTTGATATAAGAGGGACAGTCTAGTTTCATAGAAATATTGGTTCACCATACACATACATGTATATAGGGCAAGTCTTATTATGAATGATATGTGACATATTGCTTTTGTAATCTTATATGTCTGCTTGTATTTCTTGTGTCCTCTGAAGTAACGTCAAAAGTTGAAACTGAAAATCCACCTCCGCAGACTTAGCACATTGCCTAGACTACCCCTGAGAGGGGCTGTGCCTAAGACTACCCCTGAGAGGGGCTATATTGCCTAGACTACACCTGAGAGGGGCTATATTGCCTAGACTACCCCTGAGAGGGGCTATATTGCCTAGACTACCCCTGAGAGGGGCTGGGCCTAGACTACCCCTGAGAGGGGCTGGGCCTAGACTACCCCTGAGAGGGGCTGGGCCTAGACTACCTCTGAGAGGGGCTGTGCCTAGACTACCCCTGAGAGGGGCTGTGCCCACTTTTACAGGTTTATGATATAGATGGGGAGAACTTTATTACCGGGTGTCACCTGATCTATCATGCTTTAATCTTATCACACTGGTCATCTGGTGACAACCACAGGTACAACCTACCTGTATATCTTAACCCTTTCACCACTGTAGACCATAATGGACTCATCCATATCAATACATGATAGAGTCTACTAAAGTTACATAGGGGTGAAGGGTTAAGGTATCCCAGATCTGTCATACTTAGGACTGTCCGGACAGCCACAGGTACAACCTACCTGTATATATCTGTAGGTATCGAGATTTGACATACTTAGGACTGACCAGACAGCTGTCACAGGTGCAACATTTAACCTACATGTACCGTATATCTTTAGGTATCTCAGATTTGGTATACCTACACATGATTGACCAGACACTCAGCCTTAATGTGTAGAACAGGTGTGAAGCTGTCTGTTTACTAACGTGTGACCGTTATATCTATCATCACCTGTCCTTGTAGTAAACAGGACACAGGTATAATCTTCCAGGTAATACCAAGTTGTCTTAGTACCAAGATTAAGTCAGATGATCAAGGACTGTTAAAATTCTAGTACCCCAGGCACAGTACTCCAGGTATAGAAGTAGGAAGTGACCCAGGGGAAATACATGTACCTGGAGTTGACAGAGTCATAGGGGACTTGATTTGTTAATTTCCTGCTCAGGTGTGATATTCACAGGTGCGATTCAGGTGTGTCTCAGGTATATGGTTTTATATAACCAGGAAATCGGTGTCTCCAATTGTGCATGTAAGTTCTCTATACAGTTTAATTAATATTCGTCAACTAGTGTAAGAAATTATTATTTTGTCTGAATGAAAAGATGGTATTTGAATGGAAAGTAACAACATCTGTGGTACGTGGCTTACAGAAACTGTATATATATACACTGCACTTGTTAACACATTTATAGGTGTTGAATTGGCCATTTAATACAATTTTGTTGTAGACTAATACATGTATATAATGCGCTTCAAATTTCATTATGAAAATATGACAGAACCGGTTTTACCAAGAGCTGCAGTTTTATTGAAGGAAATTGAAAGCTTTGCTACTGTTTTAAAAATTATTTTAAATGTTATCAAATTTTCTTTTATATTTCAGAGTGTGAACAGGAAATCCATTTTGACCTACACACAGGGTATAATGTAGTCAAAGGTATGTATTTGAGGTATTTAAACAATGTATTTTATGACTTTAAGTGGTTATTTGAGAAACAGAAACATGTAAATGGGCTTCGCTACATGCATGTGTGAGTAAAGGACGTTTATAGAAGTTTTAATGAAGAGAAGGGTTAAATTTACATCTGTATAATGCTGTATGAACTAGCGATATTACAATACCTACAGTAAACATATGTAGATTTGGGTGTAAGACCCTGTGGTTGGTCCGGGGGATTACACTGAGGAACATGAAATTCCATTAATATCTCAAAGGTCAAATACCAAAGCCATTTAAAATGTCTTACATATACAAACAGTGGTGCTGTCATTCAAATTGGCATACCTTACTACCTACCTATGTGTGTGTGTGTATTTATCTCACTAAGTTGTGAAGTAAACCCACACCTATTTATATACCAGTGTCGATCGTGTTTACCTGTGGAAGAAATACACCTTAATATATATGTACAGGTGAGAAATAAACTGGGTTTATCAGGCAGCCCTAGGAAATAGTTTCCCTATCAGATTAGAGATTTAATCACTCGGCCCTTTGGCTCTGGGTTTGTGTTTTTTATCTAAATTACATGCACCGCCTATTTAGAAAGGGGTCACACATGTAAATTTTGGATTGTTATAAAGACGGTTGTGTCAATCGCGACAGCTTAATTATCTATGGTTGGACGGCTATAGCCCCACGGATACTCTCAAACGGATACTCTCAAACGTAGTTGAGTTCCTCTGACCGACAGATAGTAAGGACTGACCAGATTGTACAATACGATTCCTCAACAGGTAATATATTCATCTTCGACAGATCATCATGATCTTCCGAGGATACTTTGCCCGTGTTTTACAAATATTCATTACACTCAACCTTGAGTGTCTTTAAAAGTAACTTACAAACAGATATGTTGAGTTCTTAGTAGTTGATGATGCTGTACCAGTTTGGTATACAACACATGGAAGGATTGACCTACGTACACTGCATACAGATAATGTTTATCGGGTCTCTGCAGTTTAAAGTTTCAATCATTCTCTAAAACCCTGTAGTATATACATATATGGTAGCTATCTGTTTTAAGATGGTTGCATGGCCATTCATTCTTTACACAATGTACATGTGTTTTCCTGATATATATACTTAAACCTTGAGATGTAAAATGTTATCTACTTGTGCAGTGTGAGTACTGCAGTATGATTTAGGACTTGTGACTTATGCTATGTGACTTGTGCAATATTATATTATTACTTATGTGCTATATCAGACTTTGTGCAGTTTCACTTGGTGAAGTGTGCCGTTGTGCTAGCTATATATATAATGACTTCGTTAGTGCATTGTAATTTGTACAGATAATGATCGAAACCAACTTTTTTTTCAATTTTTCTTAAAATTTCTTAAATATTGGCAGTCATATAAGGCTATAGGAAAGGTCTAACAGTTGTTTTTGTGTTTCGAAAATTTATGAATGTCTACTAAACAAGATCCTTATTTTTTCTGGATTTTTCATACATTTTCCTTATGATATTTTATCAAACAGAAGCTTTTAACAGGTACGTAATTTGTATCTGTCATCCTTTGGTCGCTCTATTATAGAATTGGCTGTACAGTGGACAGAGGTCAACTGCATGACCAGTCACCTTTACCCCGAGGGACAGGTGTACACAAATTGTCACAGATAAAACAGAATTATTATATCTGAGTTAATAATCTGTATACATGTGCCCGAGGTGATCTAACTAGACATTCCTCGACCGACAATTTGTACCATGTTTGTGATAAACAGATAAACCTATGGTCCCAGTACTATTACAGTACCTCTACTGCACCTATAGGGTTGTGTAATTGTATATTTAGAACCACTTGGCCTATAAGGTATATAAGTAAGTACATTTAGGTGGTTTATTTGGACGTTGAACTGGAAATGTTGGCCAGTTTATGTTATTAAGACCAATCTGACATTCTGGCACCAGGTAACAATCATTTATGTACAAATGTACCTCTAACCCTTCCTAGGTATTATAATGTACCTATGTACTATACATATCACATAACGTGGAGGCACGGTAGTCTAATGGTAGGACGCCGGGCTCGTGACCGAAGGGTTACGGGTTCGAGTCACAGCACTGTGTTGTATGTTTGAGCAAGATACTTTACTCCAATTGTTCCAGTCTACTCAGCTGTCAATGAGTACGTGGTTGGGCAGTACTAGAATTGTTGAATGCTAGCTGCTTGTGCAGAAATGGTAGCACTGGCTGTGATATGCTCCCCAGGGAGTTGAGAGTTATTGGCTGGTTGAAAAGGCCCTATAACCACAGATAATAATTTGTGAACCACTTTGAGACGACCTATGAACTAGGTTGTGATAAAGCGGTATATATGAACC